>JANBXA010000337.1:8812500-8889423 GCA_030556225.1 Cricetiscus sungorus | reverse complement strand
GTAACACGGAGAGAGATAAGAGGGTGGGATGTGGACAGGGGCTGTTTTCAAAGGGAACACAGTGATTATGCACAGGTGGTGCTCTTAGTAGCTGCATTGAGGGCTTATCCTATCAGAATCCCTAGGGCAGGCTAGTATAGATGCCTGAATGCTAAGAAGTGATGCCTGCTTACCTCCCTAGTTTGGTTTCTTATTCAGAAAACATTCTTACTTTTTTCTTCAGGAGCCACACAAGCTGCTATTTGTGTTTCCCTGTCTTCTTTGCAACAGCTTCCTATAGCCTCTTAGGTGGATGGTGTTTCTCAGTGATGGGAGAGGTTATTTTGTAATTATATTTCTCATACTGGTTAATTAATAAAACACTGTGGCCAATGGGAAAGCAAGATAGGCGGGGGTAGGAAACAAGGAGGAAAGAGAAAGTAATAAGGAGGAGAGAGCATGTAGAGCATAGAGAAAGCAAGATGCAGGCCCACCGCACTCAGATAAGATGACCACGTAAAAATACTTAGATAAGTAAAAATGGGTAAATAATTAGGACAGATCTAGCCCATAAACAATAATGGTAACTGGCCAACAGGATTGTATCAAATACAGAGTCTCTGAGTGTTTTTGGGGGCTGGTATGGCAGGTGGGCCGCAGGACCCGGCGACTGTCAGGGAGGAACAATGAATGGGACCAGGCGGCTGGCGGGAAAAACCTACATGTAACATCTCAGTGTTTTTTTTTTCTTCCAAAAAATCATGTTTATTTATCGACTTATGTTCTTTGTATTAGTTGTTCTTTTCATGAGGTTATTTTTTTTTTTTTAAAAAAAAGCATTTATTTATTTTATGCTGGACATAATTATACATGCCTTTTTTTTTTTTAAAGTAAAACAAACATTTCTAAGCAGTATTTGGGAATTTGGGCATCATTCTTCCCAAGCTGCTTCCTGCTGGTCGGGGGCGCTGTCATGGGAGAATCCTAAGAAGATGCAGACATCCTGACTGTAGCGGTCTGCAAGGCTGCATTGTCCCATTGTCGTTGCTTCAGGGGGTCTTGCTCGATCAAGCCACATTATTCTGGAAGGGATCCAGAGCTTTTCATTTACATCTCAGTGTTTTTGTTTTTGTTTTTTGTTTTTTTTTGCCTTATTCTTAAATCCAGGGATTGTCTGTTACCCACGCCTAATGGTTGGTTAGTTTTGTAAATACATACATTGTGCAAACAAGAGTTTACCTCTTGAAAATAGAAGCAGGTATATTCTTTATGATACTGAGGGAACTCATCATGTTTCCAGGAAAGCCAGTGCTTAAGAGATTGAGAATGTCATGGAAACACATTAGATTTTGCAGGACACTGGAAAAATGGTATGGACATCAGGGAAATAGTTCAGATGGTTTTATTGTGGAAATGGAGTGCATGTGGATGGTTGGACCCTTCATAGCTTTCCTAGTGTCATGAAAACCATGTTCCCTCATTTGTCCTTGGGAGAAGGTCTCTTTTGGTTTGCCAGGTTAGGCCTTAAATTCTTGTCTGGAGCCATCTTCCCTCATGGGCCTTCCATATTTCTAGGATCGGTCACAAGGTCTTAGACATTACCAGTTTCTAGATTCCTTTTTGTTTATGGAACAGAGTAAAAGAGAAGTTAGGTCATGTTTTCTAAGTTATAGGGTGTTTTGAGTGCCCTTTATGTTTAGACTTGTATTAAATCGACTACAGAGAAGCTATTTTGAGACTGTGGTCATTTACAGCAACAATTTTATGCTTTTTCTGGGTATGTAAAACATATATGGATGTACATATGCATGTATGTTTATTTACACACACACATACCCTCATAGCCACACATACCATCAGATTGCTAGAGATAGTTGATTCACTTCCCTCTTTTTTCAAAGGGCTCTCCATCCTTGTCCCCCTGAGCTCCTAGATTTCAGACAAGACATATCTTTCTGAATATTTGTTGTATCTTACCATCTTACCTAATGTTTAGTCTTCAGAGCATGTTGTGGCCCCTTACCTGCCTATGACACTTGCTGAACTGTGTTTGTAGTGTTTATAGCAGCTTTACTCAAAATAGGCAGAACCTGGAAACAACCGAAATGCCACCCAGTGAAGAAATGAATGAAGAAAATGTAGTACATTTACGCCATGGAGTACATTACACAATGGAGCATGGGCTCCATCTCTTAGAGTTTCCTCTGTGCCTTTCATCCAAGCATTACTTATAAATCCTGCCTAAGTTGTTCTAGTAACCCTGTTACCCCATATTTAGGTCCATATTTCGGTCGAGTTCCAACTACCCCATTTCCCTCTACTCAGGAAACAGGAGGAGCAAGCTTCTGCAAAGCAAGCTGTGTCCTTTGGGCCCCAGTCTCTGTGTTCCACCCTGCCGGTAGGGGGGCGATATAGAACGTTGCTCACTTCCGGTTCCCAGAATCCCCTGGGGTGTGCTTGGGCCGGCTTCTGTGGCGCCGGGGCCCTCAGGCCTGTTCGGGGGCTTGTTCTCGCCCTGCTTGAGGGTTTTCTCTGAGTTGCGGGCCCTTTCCTTGCATGCCGTGTGCTGCTTTCGGCCCAGTGGAGCCCTCTGCTCACCATGGCAGTGAGTAGACTCCTTGTCGAGATTCGTCCACCCAACAACTCCATTTCTCCTCAGGCGTCTCAAGGAAATGTCGCCTGTCGAGGGCTTTCTGGAACGTTCCGAGTTCTTTATTTTTACCTTAACCCCAGGAGTTGTACTTGGTGGCACGTTTCCCCAAGTAGATTTTTTATCACGTTATTTGAGTTGTGTATAACCAGCTTTTCCATTCTCACTACTTTTTAAAGGACGCTGGCCATTGGTGCGATAGTCCGGGGTGCAGTTTCTTCACCTTGTTTCTCCTGCCCACCCTCTGTTCCCCCTTCCTCTCCTCCCAATGACTTCCTCATGCCTTTCATCTCTCCTCCACTGTGCCTAATGCCTAGCTCTGTCTCTCCTTCGCAGGCCTTCCTCTCTCCCACTTCTGTCATTATTGCCTTCTCTTCCCAGTTTCTCTGTCATCAATTTGTTTTTCTCCCTGCCCAACCCTTTCTCTCTTACTACCTATCCCCTCTCCCGTGTGCCCCTCCTTTTCCCTCTCCCCTGCATTCCCCTGACCAACTCTATTCTGTCTTTCTAGCATCCTCTCTCCTTGGACCTGCCCTTTTCAGTTTTGTCCCTTCTCTTTTCGGGCTTTACAAGACTCACCCATCACTTCCACCCTTTCCCATCTTCCTGTCCTGTTCCATTTCTGACTTTGGAACTGTTCTTCTCCTTTACCTGTGTTTGCCATCGTTTTCCCACCTTTGCAGTACCTGCCCCCCTTTCAGCTTCCCCCATTTCTTTTCCTCCCCCTCCCCCCTCTGCACAGTTCCCGTTTTATCTTTTTCATGCTGTCCTCCATAACACTTTTTGCCTAGTTTTTTTTTTTGTTCGTTACATTATCTTTTCTACCCCAACCTATTTTGTAATACCCTCACCTGTTTCCACTTTTCCCATGCCTATCCTTTCAGTAACCATCACCACTTTTCCCTTTCCACATTCCTTTCTCTGTTCTCCCTAAGTCATTTTTTTGTACCCATTTCCTACCTCCTCTAGTTTTCCATCCTTTTTCCTTTGCACTGGGTCTCCAACCATTTTGTCCTGTGTTTTGTGAATTTGACAAAGAGTTGGCCCAGGATTTTAGTTCTTTCTTCTTTCCTCATCCTCTTTTGCCATGCTAGAGATGTTGTAATTTAAGAAAAGTGGTGATAGAGACCAAAATGTCATAGGACAGGTTTCAAACAGCAAGGATTTTTATTAGGGAATAGATCATAAAAGGGGAATGAGAAGACCAACGCTGGCCATTTTAGAAATGAGAAGCTGGTGAGAGGATAGAGGAAAGAACGTAGAGAGAGGGATAGGAACAGACAGATGGAGAGTGGGGAGAGAGAGGAGGTTGCCCGTTGGACAGGTCCCTTTTAAAGGGGAACACAGTGAATATGCCCAGGTGGTGCTCTTAGTGGCTGCATTGATGACTTATCATGTCAGAACCCCTAGGGCAGGCCAGTACAGATGCCCGAATGCCATCAAGTAATGCCTGCTTTCCTACCTATGTTCCCATTTCTTAACGTGAAAAGGCCTTTACTCGTGTAATTATTCGCCACAAATGATGCTACTTGTGTTTCCCTGTCTTCCTTGCTTTTGCCTCCTAGTTCCTGTTAGGTGAATGGTGTTTGTCAGGGTATTCTTTTGCCTTTCTCTTCAAGCTTGGACTGCCTTTTTACAATTTTTCCCTATGATTAGTTAGGTTTGTAAATGAATACACTGTGCAAACAGGAGTTTACCTCCTTAAAATGGAGGCATGTATCTTCTTTATAATACTGAGAGATCTGATCATTTATCCAGGAAAGCCAGCACTTCAGAGATTGAGAAGGCCGTGCAAACACTTAGGATTTTGCAAGACTCTGGCAAACGGAGACCTGAGGAATAGTTCAGATGGTTGAATTTTGGTAAAGGATTTCCTGTGGAGTGTGATACTCTTCATAGCTAACACCTGTAACTTGAAAACTATGCCCCTTCATTTGCTTTGGGAGCAGATCTGTTTAGGTGTTCTATGTTAGGCCTTAAATTCTTGGCTTAAGCCATCTTCCCTCATGGCCCTTCCCCATGTCTGGGATTTTTGACGGGATGCTTTGACATTTTCTGATTTCAGGTTTCCTTTCAGATTATGGAACAGGGTAAAAGAGAGTTTCGGTCATGTTTTCTAAGTCTCAGGGTGTGTTGAGTGCCCGTTTTGTTTAGACCATGTGTCAAATTTTACTACAGAGAAGATGTATTGAGAGTGTGGTCATTTACAGAAAGTATTTTATGGGTTTTGTGTGCACTTAGAAGATATATATCGATGTTATGAATCTATGTATGTTTACACACACACACACACACACACACTCACACACTCACCCACAAACACACACACACTCACCCACAAACACACACACACACACACACACACACACACACACACACACACAACCACAGTCTCACACATACCATGGATTTTGCATTGTTTCAGAAATAGTCAACCCGCTTCCCTTTTTGTCAGCTGGGCTCTCCTTCTTCTCCTCTTGAGTTCCACGATTTCAGGCACAGCATAACTTTCTGAATATTTCTGTTGTATCTTATCTGATATGTAGTCTTCAGAACATGTTATATCCCCTTGTCCTTGTTTGTGGAGTTCTCTGAGACACACACTGTGGAAAAGGAACTTAATTCCTGATCTAAAACAAGACCAGTAATGGCCTGGAGTCAGGTCCTGATGGGGGTTGTATCTTTGGCCTCTGACAATCCAGGTCTCCCCAACCTCAGAG
Organism: Cricetiscus sungorus; assembly: GCA_030556225.1. Classification (NCBI taxonomy): domain Eukaryota; kingdom Metazoa; phylum Chordata; class Mammalia; order Rodentia; family Cricetidae; genus Cricetiscus; species Cricetiscus sungorus. The sequence goes on along the minus strand of JANBXA010000337.1, from coordinate 8,884,074 downwards.
GCTATGTTTGTCATTCCTATGGCTTCTGGTGCATTCACTCTGGGTCTCACTGGAGATATTCTGGGGTACCCTTTATGCATCACCGGCTTCCTGTTCACTTCCACCCCTTGTATGAGAATTCATGCTGACACTTTCCTGTTTTCCTTTCAGGAAAACTGTATTTAGGACACAGAATTTCCTAATAAACCTGCTTGAATCAGCAGGAAGCTTGTGAGAGCACACCTGATCTCAAACTTTTCCTATCTTCTCTAATTTCTGGTCCTGTTGTCATCTCTCCCAGGACACTGGCACTGCAAAAGTACCTGCTGGACTAGGAAAAACGGTTCCTGAGCATGGACCCCAGAGTACAGGAGGAGGAGGAGAAGAAGGAGCAGGAGGAGTAAGTATGCCATAATAAAGAGAAAAATAAGAGAAGCCAGGCCAGACGGACTGCCTAAAATGACGTAGAAAAGGTTGGCGGTAAAGTAACAATGGACAGCAGGGTTCTAAAGAGCTCCTTCACTTCCCTCACATGCTTCTTTTGCTCCAGTATTCTCGAACTTGGAGTGTGTTGCTAACACTGTTAAAAAGATGTTTCGTTCATTCAAATAGTTTTCCTATTCATCCCTGAAAACATTTCGGTACCTTTAAAGGAATGGGAACATGCAGTTGAGACACAAAATATTCCCTAACAGGGCCAAATGACTTCATGGGGATGGGCCTGATCTGTCTGTGTAGAGACGAGGTTGCTTAGATAAATAGTGTGAATATGATTTGATTGTCCTCTGATACCCTCAAGAATCTGACCAGTGTAATCTGAAACAAACAGGTGAATACAAGGCAGGAATTAAAGTGTCAAACAACAGGGAATAAAGGGACTGAGGATAAGGAAGGAGCTTCGGGTCTTAAATTCCTTTTGCATCATGATGCTTCAGAGGACAAGGACCTTGAATGTGTTTTATTTTTATTAATACTTTTTTACATGTATTAGCACACTTAACAAATCACTGAAATTGGCCCTTAGCACTATAGATTTTACCTTTTACACAAGAACATAAGTTATTTGCCAATACATCAGGGCCTCAGGGAAAGCATCCCCAGAGAGCCCTAGTCTTTAGTAACGTCCAACCTAGTCCAGGGTATTCAGGACTTTTCCATGAGCAAAGTCACCATTCCTATGCATCTTTCCATTTTGCACTTTGAACATATTCTCCCCAGTAGCCTGGCTCATGTTGTGACCTTGGTGTCACTAGGTCAGTTTGGAAGTAGTGGAGTAGTGGTGTGTTCTCCCTGAAGTGTCAGACAGCTGGCTGGAGTAGAGGCCTGTGTACCAGCCCCAGATCCTAAAGACATTTTTTTTTTTTGTAGAAATTGGTGTCTTTGATGAAACGAAAGAACGTTGTTCCCAATATTTGCCTTTGCATGTATTTTTAGAATGTTAACCTGCACAGAATCATCCCTATTGGGTCTCCTCTAAGTGTAATTTATTGACTTGGAAAAAAAGCCTTTTTAATATAGTGTCATGAGAATGCCTGCCTACTTAGATCGTGAAATCTATTTTGTGAGGATCCCTGATAACTTGTAGAGTTTTGGTAATTTGTTCCTTGATGCTTTGAGAATAGGCACCTTAAGGTTGAAATCAAATGTGACTTTTTCTGTGAGCTGCTATTACATGTGACTCTCTTCTGTGAAGCATAGGGTTTAAATGTATTCTCAAGTCAGGTTCTGTTTCTGTCAGAGAAGACCATGTAAAAGATTCTACTGCTTTGTTTTCTTGTCAAGTCTTAATGCTGTCATACTATTAAGTTTTGCCTACTGGAGAGCTTTCAGTGGCACATATGAGCATAGCATCAGTTTCAGTTATTTTCACTGTTTCATACACTTCCTGATGCTCCTTTTTTCCAGTGAAAGCATTTGTGTATCTTTCACTCGATTCTTCCTCACATAGTTCATTTGTCCTGGCTGTCCAGAACTCACACGTTTGCTTTAGCAAAGCCAGCTCTGTCCTTTGGGCCCCAGTCTCTGTGTGCCACCCTGCCCGTAGGGGGCGATATAGAACGTTGCTCACTTCCGGTTCCCAGAATCCCCTGGGGTGTGCTTGGGCCGGCTTCTGTGGCGCCGGGGGCCCTCAGGCCTGTTCGGGGCTTGTTCTCGGCCGGCTTGAGGTCTTTCTCTGAGTTGCGGGCCCTCTCCTTGGATGCCGTGTGCTGCTTTCGGCCCAGTGGAGCCCTCTGCTCACCATGGCAGTGAGTAGACTCTTTGTCGAGATTCGTCCACCCAACAACTCCTTTTCTCCTCAGGCGTCTCACGGAAACGTCGCCTGTCGAGGGCTTTCTGGAACGTTCCGAGTTCTTTATTTTTACCTTAACCCCAGGAGTTGTACTTGGTGGCACGTTTCCCCAAGTAGATTTTTTATCACGTTATTTGAGTTGTGTATAACCAGCCTTTCCATTCTCAGTAGTTTTTAAAGGACGCTGGCCATTGGTGCGATAGTCCGGGGTGCAGTTTCTTCACCTTGTTTCTCCTGCCCACCCTCCGTTCCCTCTTCCTCTCCTCCCAATGCCTTCCTCATGCCTTTCATCTCTCCTCCACTGTGCCTAATGCCAAGCTCTGTCTCTCCTTCACAGGCCTTCCTCTCTCCCACTTCTGTCATTATTGCCTTCTCTTCCCAGTTTCTCTGTCATCAATTTGTTTTTCTCCCTGCCCAACCCTTTCTCTCTTACTTACCTATCCCCTCTCCCGTGTGCCCCTCCTTTTCCCTCTCCCCTGCATTCCCCTGACCAACTCTATTCTGTGTTTTCAGCATCCTCTCTCCTTGGACCTGCCCTTTTCAGTTTTGTCCCTTCTCTTTTTCGGGCTTTCCAAGACTCACCCATCACTTCCACCCTTTCCCATCTTCCTGTCCTGTTCCATTTCTGACTTTGGAACTGTTCTTCTCCTTTACCTGTGTTTGCCATCGTTTTCCCACCTTTGCAGTACCTGCCCCCTTCCAGCTTCCCCATTTCTTTTCCGCCCCCCCCCCCCCTCTGTACAGTCCCCGTTTTAACTGTTTCATGCTGTCCTCCATAACCTTTTTGCCTTGTTCCCTATGGTCGTTTCGTTCTCTTTCCTACCCAAACCTATTTTGTAATACCCTCACCTGTTTCCACTTTTCCCATGCCTATCCTTTCAGTAACCATCACCAATTTTCCCTTTCAACATTCCTTTCCCCTTCCCCCTTAACTTCCTTCTTCACTCCCATTTCCTACCTCCTCTGATTTCCCATCCTTTTTCTTTGTATCAGGCCTCCAACCCTTTTGTATACCATTTCATTTTCTAAACCCTTCCTCCTGTGCAACCTTTTAACATTTATCTTTCCCTTTTTCCCTTTCCACATTTTGGAACTTGGTTTTTGTTTGTGTGTTGTTTGGTTGGTTGGTTGGTTGTTTTTCGATCTTTCCTGACACTTAGTCATTTGCAACCCCCTTCCCCATGTCCACTTTCATTCTCTTTCCTGTTCCTATTGCTTTCTGGCTTGTCAACCCCTGTTGTTAAATAGGCAGCTCTCCCTATTTCTGAATTCTTCCCTCACCATTTAATCTTATTCTTTCCTGTAGTTTTCCATCTTGTTTCTTGTGTCCATGTCCAGCTCCCATCTCTTCCAGGCCCTTTGCAGCTCTTTTCCTTTTCTTACTTCTGCTGTTCTCCACATTTGTCCCGGAGATGAGATCCCTGTGTTTTTCAGGCTATATTTTCATGGTAGAAAAAGTGTACTAGGGAGTGCATAAGAGTTGAAGTTGGGTGGGTTGGATGTTAATGTTCCTATCAGTTTCCACTTACAGCAATATGTAAAGGATTATTTTCATCAGAATTCTTATGTCCAGCCCTGGATAGCTTTACATGTCATGTGCTTCAGTGTATATATATATGTCACATGGCCATTGATTGTGCTATTATTATCTTGAGAGACCAACATCATTAATGATAATATTGTGTTTTAATTTTAGATTGAATCTCCTTTGAATTCCTGTCAATCTGTGTGTGTGTGTGTGTTTGTGTGTGTGTGTGTGTGTATGTGTGTATGTATGTGTGTGTGTGTGTGTGTGTGTGTGTGTGTGTGTGAGAAGAGAGAGAGAGAGAGAGAGAGAGAGAGAGAGAGAGAGAGAGAGAGAGAGAGAGAGAGATAGTGTAGGGAGGGAGAGTATTTCTCTGCTGTGTGAGGGAGTAAGTTAATGTTTCCTGTATGAGTGCGTCCCTGGGGATGGAAACCTTTGTACTTACTGCAGGCATATAGATTTCTAAAGACAGCTTCCTGGAGCTGTTTCTGTCAATCCTCAATGTAAAATTTTAAAATTGAACATGTTTTCTGTGCTTTTAACAAGGATATTTACCCATTGTTCCCCGTGAGTTTTTATCATTTCCTTTTTTGTTTAAATTTTACATTTGAAGTTATTTTAAGGAGTGTAAATATTCTTGCATGCTTGTTTGAAGTAAGGGCCTGATTTTCTACATTTGAATATGGACTCATGGTCTTCCTAAATACCGAGGTCTGGCTTTAAGTTGCTCTGTGGCTAAATCATGGGACATTGTCTTATTGTGTCCTTGGGTATAGTTGAGTATCTATGCACTTGCCATTACCTCTGCAGTGCTCTGATTTCAGGAATGTACCACCCTGTGCACTGTTAAACATTACTTTTTTGTCTTTTGTTTTTTTCTTTTTCTGGAAAGGGTTTCTCCATGATAACCTTACTGGCTGTGAAGCAAGTTACTGTGTAGTGCAAGCAGACCTCAAACTCACAGAAATCCCTGTGCCTCTCTCTTTCAGGTGGTGGAAGTAAAGTTGACATTTTTGTTTTTCCAATAGTGTGTATCTTAGAATCTGGCACCTTTGTTGGCCTGTCCTGAGCTCATGATCCACCTGCTCTTCCTCCCTAGTTCTAGGATTGTAGATGTGGAGCTCTTTGTAAGAAATACCATTTTATGCTGTTTTTCACACTCGTCTGTGGAATGCTCCCAGGACTTTTACTCATCATGTTTTGTGAAACGGTTTGGCTTTTCTTATTCTTCATCCACAGTAAATATATTTTATATTGTTTTGTTTTATGGATTTTTAAAAATATTTATTTATTTTATGCTGGACATAACTATACATGCCCTTTTTAAAAAAAATGTAAACAAACATTTATAAACAATATTTGGGAATTTGGGCATCATTCTTTCCAAACTGCTTCCTGCTGGTAGGGGGCCCTGTCATGGGGGAATCCTAAGAAGACGCAGAAATCCTGGCTGTAGTGGTCTGCAAGGCTGCATTGTCCCACTGATGTTGCTTCCAGGGGTCTTGCTCGATCAAAGCACATTAGACACATTAGTCTGGAAGGAATCCACAGGTTTTCATTTTCTGTGGAAACAAAATTAGAAATCCTTTTCCCCAGTAACTTGTCCTTAGGCTTAAATTTTGAAGTCAAAGCAATATATATTGAAATAACCCAGCAACATATGTTTCCTTCTTTCTTTATTAATAATATAATTTAAAAATTTTACATGTGGATCCCAGTTTCCTCTCCCTTCCTCCCTCCAACCCTCCCTCCCTCCCTCCCTCTCACCCACTTTCCCCTGTGACATGCACCCTGGCCACCCTCCCCTCCCATCCCCCCCACTCCCATTCCACTTGTCAGGCTATGCTAACCAGGTTGGGTCATATAAATCTGTCAAGTCATTTGAAGTAGGGACTAGGACTACTCTCCTGTCTCTAGGTTAATGGGATATCTCTCCATGGGGGATGCGTCAGCAAGGTCCTTTTGTGCACCAGGAATAGATCCTGTTTCTACTGTCTGGGGTTCCCCCAGATTACTCAGTCCTTCCAGCTGAGACCCATATTCAGGGGATGTTTTATAGATTTTATAACCAAGAAGGTATTTGCTATATGTCTGCTAATAGTTCTGGCCTGTGTAAGCTGAGGTCTTCTTGACACTGCTGAGGTATTCTCTTTAGTCCCTCTTCCATAGGATCCTAGAACTGTGCTTGTGTTTTGGGGAACAAAACCATTGCTTTTATTGGTCCTCCGCATCATGGTGGCTTAAGTCATTGTGTGTGAGCTTTGGTGTTCTGTAGATGATGGAGGACTGGTTGTCATTCATGCATATTAAGAATATGTGCATATAGGGCAAAAAATATTGGACTAAACAGGACAACCCTTAGAAAGAGAATATCATTACAACCAATGTGTCAGTACTGCTGCATGTGGAAAACTACAGGAGAAAGTGTTTACAGTCAGGATATGGGATTTGTGAACACAATATAGCTATGACCGTACAATAAGTATTTCATGGTCTTTCCAGGTCCTCCTTGATAATCTGTATGAATGTGTGTGTCAGTTGTGTTGGTTATGAAAGGATAGGAATTGTACAGTTTAGTAGCTTAATCATGTCGGCCATAGACATGTAGTATATGGAGAGCTCATCAGATCTATCTCACTTGTGCTCTTATTCCAGCAAACATTTGTCCACACTGCTCATGTTTGCATGGTGATTTTCATTTCTTAGAGAGTGGCATGTCTTCAAGTTGTTCTTACATTTGTTTATCTTTGTTTTGAGAATTTGATAGGAGTTGGCCCATTAGTTTTAGTCCTTTTTTCTTTCCTAATCTTCTTTTATCATTCCAGTGGTTTTGTAAAGAATCAGCTAGCGGTGTTGTAATTAAAGAAAAGTGGTGCTGGAGACAAAGAAGACATGGGTTCCAGTTAGCAGGGCCTTTTGTTAGGAAAATGGATCATCAAAAGGGGAAAGAGAAGGGGAATACTGGCCACCTGAGACCAGAGCAGTGTGAGGGAGGAGAGGGAAAGAAAGTAGGGGAAGAGGAACACACACAGGGAGAGAGATGGGGAGGAAGATGGAGAGAGAGAGAGAGAGGGTGATGGGGGGGGTGGGAAGTTCCCTCTTCAAAGGGAGCCCAGTGCATCTGCACAGGTGGTGCTCTTAGTGGGTGTATTGATGGCTTATCCTGTCAGAACCTCTAGGGCAGGCCAGTACAGACACCTGAGTGCTAACAAGTGATGCCTGTTTTCCTACCTATGTTTCCATTTCTTACTCTGAAAACATCTTTACTTATTTCTTTATTCACCACCCAAGATGCTACTTGTATTTCCCTGTGTTCCTTGCATTCGCTTCCTAGTTCCTGGCAGGGGAATTGTGTTTCTCATGGTTTTCTTTTCTTGGTTCTCAAAGCCGGGTACTGCCTGATACACAAGCCTCATGATTGGTTAGGTTTGTAAATGAATACACTTTGCAAACAGTTTACCCCTTGAAAATTGAAGCAGATACCTTCTTTATGTTGCTGAGAAAACACATCACGTTTCCAGTAAAGCCAGGGCTTAAGAAATAGAGGAGGCCATGCAAACACATAGGATTTTGTAAGACTCCAGCACAAAAGTCAGGAGACCCAGGTAATAGTTCAGACGGTTGAATTGTGCCTCTGGAGTGTGGGACCCTTCATAGCTACCTGATTGACTTGAAAACCATGTCTCTTCATTTGGCCTTGGGAGCAGGTCTCTTTAGGATTCCCAGGTTAGGCTGTAAATTCCTGTGCTGAAGCCATGTTCCCTAATGAGCTTTCCATGTTTCTGTGATGTTTGACAGGTTCCTTTGGCATTACCAGGTTTCAGGTTTCCTTTCCGTTTATGGTACAGAGTAGAGTAAAAGGGAGCTTTGGTCATGTTTTGTAAGTCTCAGGGTGTGTTGAATACCCTTTTTGTTTAGACTTATGTCAAATTTTACTACAGAGAAGCTTTATTAAGAGTGTGGTCATTTCCAGGATGTGTTTTATGACTTCTGTAGGTACTTAAAATATATACATGGATGTATGTCTCTATGTATGTACATACACTCATGCACACGCACACCCAGAGGCACACACACACACACACACACACACACACACACACACACACACACACACACACACAGGCAAACAGTTCCAAACATACCATGGATTTTGCATTGCTTCAGAGATAGTCAACCCAGTTCCCTTTTCATCAACTGGCCTCCTCTTCTTCTCCTCTTAAGTTCCAAGATTTCCAGTACAACATAACTTCCTGAATATTTCTGTTGTATCTTATCTGATATTTAGCTTTCAGAACATGTATTGCACCTTGCCCCGTTTTGAATTTCTCTGAGGCACAGACTTGTGAAGGTAGCACTCAATTCCTGGACAAGTCCAGTAATGGCCTGGAGTCAGGTCCTAATGAAGGTTGTAAGTTTGGCTTCTGACAATCCAGGTCTACCACACCTAAGAGGCTATGTTTGGCATTCCTCATTCCTTTGCTGTGCTCACTTTGGGTCTCACTGGAGATATTCTCTTTAGCTTTGTGCATCATCGGATTCCTGCTGACATTGATCCCAAGTATGAGGATTTTACGTGACACTGCCCTATTCTTCATTTCAGGAAACTGTATGTAGGGTATGCAGACTATTCTAATAAACACGCTCGCATCCGTAGTCAGCCACGGAAAGTTTACCCAATCACAAACTTTTCCTATCTTCTCTAACTTCTGGTCCTGTTGTCATCTCTCCCAGGACCCTGGCACTGCAAAACTCGCTGCTGTACTAGGACAAATGGTTCCTGAGCATGGACCCCAGAGTACAGGAGGAGGAGGAGGAGGAGGAGAAGGTGGAGGAGCAGGAGATGCAGGAGAAGGAGGAGTAAGTATGCCACAATGTAGACAGAAATAAGAGAAGCCAGGCCAGAGGGACTGCTTGAAGGTAGAGGCAGAAGTATTGGGAGTAAAATGACAAAGGTCAATGACATTCTGAAGAGCTTTTTCTGTTCCCTCACATGCTTCTTTTGGTCTTCTACTCTAGAACTTGGAGTGTGTCTTTATCACCCTTAGATAGTCTTTGCTTTCATTCAAATAGTCTTCCCTTGGATCCCCATTTCAGTAAATTTAAAGGCATGGGAGCATGTAGTTGAGAGACAGAATATTCCCTAACAGGGCCAAATGATTTCATGTGGATGGGCTTGAGCTGTCTATGTAGAGATGAGATCGCTTAGACCCTTAGTGTGAATATGATTTGATAGTCCTCTATACCCTCAAAAATCTGACCAGTGTAATCTGAAACAAACATGGGTACACGAGACAAACATTAAAGTTCCAAACAACTTGGAGAAAAGGGATTGAGGATAAGGAAGCAGCTGTTGATCTTAAGTTCCTTTTGCTTCATGTTGCTTCAGAAGAAAAGAACCTGGAATGCGTTTCTTTTTACTTTTTGAATGTATTAGTAGTCTTATATAATCACCAAAATTGGGCCTTAGCTCTGTATATGTACCTTGTTTTAGACACAAACATAAGGTATTTGCCATCATTAGGGTCTCAGGGAAAGCAGTCCCAGACAAGTGTAGCCATTAATATCATGCAACGTAGTCTAGGGTATTCAGGACTTTTCTGTGAGCAAAATAAAATCACCATACTTGTGCATCTTTCCATTTTGAACTTTGAAACATACTCTTCACAGTGGTCTGTGTCATCTTTGTACCCGTTGTTTCACCATGTCGGTTTGGTAGTAGTGACATACCCTCCTCAAAATGTCAAAATATGGTTGGAGTACAGATAGTCCCTGTGACTCCAGCCCCAGAGACTTTCCATTTTTTCTAGTAGTAAGTTCTATCTTTGATGAAATGAAGGAATGCTATTTCGGATATTTGCATTCCCACGTATTTCGATAATTTCACCCTGGACAGAATCATCCTTATTCGGTATTCTATCTGTAATTTATTGACATTGAAAAACAGCCTTAAAAAGAGAGTCTCATGAGAATGCCTGCCTACTTAGATGATAAAAATCATTTTTTGAGGATTCCTGATAAATCTAGAAGTTTGATACTCTGTTACTTTGAGCTTTGAAAAGGGGCACCTGGCTGTAGAAATCACAAGTGACTGTTTGTGAGATCTGGGTTTGTGAGAGCTGCCATTACATGTGACTGTCTCCTATAAAGCATAGGTGTAAAACATATTCTAAAGTGAGGTACTATTTCTCCCAAGTAGACCATGTAAAAGATTCTGTTGTTCTGTTATCTTGTCAACTCTTAATGGTGTCAGACTATTCGGTTTTGCATAATGGAGAGCCTTCAGACCACACGTGAGGTCAGCATCTGTTTCAGTTATTTTCACCGTGTTATACACATCCTCATGCCCCTTGTTGCAGCAGAAGCCTTTGCATATCCTTCACTCATTTTTTTTTCTTTCCTTTGTATTTTTGTACATTGGTCCTGCCTGTCTTGAACTCGCTACTTTTCCTTACTTCCTGCTGATGGCTGCCTCCCTAGGGCCGTATATGGCCCAGACCAGCAGCAATTGAATTTCCCTATTGTGTATTTTGATAGTTTTTCTCTGAGAGAGAGAGAGAGAGAGAGAGAGAGAGAGAGAGAGAGAGAGAGAGAGAGAGAGAGAGAGCGAGAGAGAGAGCGTGCGCAGGAGACAGAGAGAGAGAGGGGGGGAGAGTGTGAGAAAAAGAGGGAGGGAAGGAGCGAGGGAGGGAGGGTGGGAGCGAGGGAGGGACAGAGGGGGGACACGGGGGCAGTGGAGTATTATTTGTGTGCTTATGAAAGAGAGTAAATTTAGTGTTTCCTGTATGTTTGTGTCCCTGGGGATGCAAGCCTATGTACTCACTGCTGGCATATAGATTTTCAAGGACAGCTTCCTGGAGCTGTTTCTGTCAAGCCACAATGTAAGTTTATAAAATAGAAAGTACTTTCTTTGTTTATAACAAACATATTACGCATTTTCCCTTTTTTATATTTTTATTTTATTGTTACATTTGTAGTTATTTTTAAGGAGTTTCAGTATTCTTACATGCTGATCTGAGGAAAGGCCCTGATTTTCTACATTTGAATTTGTACTCATGGTCTTTCTAATTAACCCTGGCCAGATTTCCAATTGCTGTGTGCTTAGGACAAGGGATGTTGTCTTATTGTTTCCTTGGGTTGAGTGTTAGGGTCAATACACTTGCTACTGCCTCTGCAGTGCTCTGACTTCAGCAATGAACCACTCTGCACTGTGGATGCTTACTATTTTGTCTTTAGTCTTTGTTTTGTTGTTTGTTTGTTTGTTTCTGCTTTTCATTTTTTTTATTGTTTTGTTTTCTGGAATGGGTTTCTCCACGTTAACCTTTCAGGCTGTAAGAAAATTGCTATGTAGTGCAAGGAGTCATAAACTCACAGAGATCCCGTTTCCTCTCCCTCTGAGGTGGTGGGATCAAAAGTGACATTTTTGTTATCCAGCAGTGTACCTTAGAATCTGGCTGGCACCTGTGCTGGCAAGTCCTGAGTTCATGATCCACCAGCTGCATCCTCCCTGGTTTTAGGATAGTAGATGTGGGCCTCATTGCCCAGAAATACCTTTGCATGCTGTTTTTCAAACCGTCTGTGTATTGCTCCCAGGACTTTTACCCATCATGTTTTGATAAGCTACTTGGCTTTTCTTACTCATTATTAGAAGTCAATATATTTCATATATATTGTTTTGTTTTATATGTATTATTACCTTGAAGGTCTTCACGATTTGTCTGTTAATAGTTCCTGGCTATGTAAGTTGAGGTCTCCTTGACACATCTGAGGTATTCTGTTTAGTCCCTCTCCTATAGGATCCTAGAACTGTGCCTGTTTTGGGGGGAACAAAATCATTGTTTTTTGGTCCCTCCCCATCATGATGACTTAAGCATTGCATGTGAGTATTGGTTGTCTATAGATGATGGAGGGTTGGTTCCCTTGGATGCATAGTAAAAATATGTTCAGATAATGCATGAACTATTAGACTAAACAAGACACCCATAGAAATAGAACATTATTCCAACAAAAACGCAGTCCTACTGCAAGTGGAAAACTCCAGGGGCAGATGTGTTCAGTCAGGATATGGGGCTTTGTGAACTCATTATAGAGGTAGCAATGTAATAGGTATTTCATGGTCCTCTGTGATAAAATGTGTGAATGTGTGAATCGGTCATGTGGGTTATGAAAGATAGCAATTGGACAGGTTAGTAGATTCATCATGTGGGCCATAGACATGTAGTATGTGGAGAGCTCATCAGATCAGGCTCAGTTATGCTTATTTTCCAGCAAACACATGTGGACACTGCTTGTGTCTACCCGTTGATTTTCATTTTCCTGACAGTGGCAGTGTCTTCGAGTTGTTGTTCTACCGGTACTGAGTTTTCTGTGTTTTGTGAATTTCACAGGAGGTTGGCCCATTACTTTTAGTCCTTTCCTAGTCATCTTTTCCCATTTCAGTCATGTTGTAAAGAATTATGCTAGGGATGTTGTAATTAAACAAGTGGTGCTGGAGACAATGAAATTATGGAACAGGGTTCATTCAATCAGCGAGTCTTTTGTAAGGGAAATCAGTCATAAACAGGGGAAAGAGAAGGGGAATATTGGTCACTTGAGGCAGGAGAAGCCTGAGAGAGGAGGAGAGAAAGACGGAGAGGAACACACACACACACACACACACACACACACACACACACACACACCCCACACTCTGAGAGCAAGAGAGAAACAGAGGTAGAGCAAGAGCGAGGGGGCAAGAGAAAGAGAGAGAGAGAGAGAGAGAGAGAGAGAGAGAGAGAGAGAGAGAGAATTGGGGCGTAACACGGAGAGAGATAAGAGGGTGGGATGTGGACAGGGCTGTTTTCAAAGGGAACACAGTGATTATGCACAGGTGGTGCTCTTAGTAGCTGCATTGAGGGCTTATCCTATCAGAACCCCTAGGGCAGGCTAGTATAGATGCCTGAATGCTAAGAAGTGATGCCTGCTTACCTCCCTAGTTTGGTTTCTTATTCAGAAAACATTCTTACTTTTTTCTTCAGGAGCCACACAAGCTGCTATTTGTGTTTCCCTGTCTTCTTTGCAACAGCTTCCTATAGCCTCTTAGGTGGATGGTGTTTCTCAGTGATGGGAGAGGTTATTTTGTAATTATGTTTCTCATACTGGTTAATTAATAAAACACTGTGGCCAATGGGAAAGCAAGATAGGCGGGGGTAGGAAACAAGGAGGAAAGAGAAAGTAATAAGGAGGAGAGAGCATGTAGAGCATAGAGAAAGCAAGATGCAGGCCCACCGCACTCAGATAAGATGACCACGTAAAAATACTTAGATAAGTAAAAATGGGTAAATAATTAGGACAGATCTAGCCCATAAACAATAATGGTAACTGGCCAACAGGATTGTATCAAATACAGAGTCTCTGAGTGTTTTTGGGGGCTGGTATGGCAGGTGGGCCGCAGGACCCGGCGACTGTCAGGGAGGAACAATGAATGGGACCAGGCGGCTGGCGGGAAAAACCTACATGTAACATCTCAGTGTTTTTTTTTTTCTTCCAAAAATCATGTTTATTTATCGACTTATGTTCTTTGTATTAGTTGTTCTTTTCATGAGGTTATTTTTTTTTTTTTAAAAAAAAAAGCATTTATTTATTTTATGCTGGACATAATTATACATGCCTTTTTTTTTTTTAAAGTAAAACAAACATTTCTAAGCAGTATTTGGGAATTTGGGCATCATTCTTCCCAAGCTGCTTCCTGCTGGTCGGGGGCGCTGTCATGGGAGAATCCTAAGAAGATGCAGACATCCTGACTGTAGCGGTCTGCAAGGCTGCATTGTCCCATTGTCGTTGCTTCAGGGGGTCTTGCTCGATCAAGCCACATTATTCTGGAAGGGATCCAGAGCTTTTCATTTACATCTCAGTGTTTTTGTTTTTGTTTTTTGTTTTTTTTTGCCTTATTCTTAAATCCAGGGATTGTCTGTTACCCACGCCTAATGGTTGGTTAGTTTTGTAAATACATACATTGTGCAAACAAGAGTTTACCTCTTGAAAATAGAAGCAGGTATATTCTTTATGATACTGAGGGGAACTCATCATGTTTCCAGGAAAGCCAGTGCTTAAGAGATTGAGAATGTCATGGAAACACATTAGATTTTGCAGGACACTGGAAAAATGGTATGGACATCAGGGAAATAGTTCAGATGGTTTTATTGTGGAAATGGAGTGCATGTGGATGGTTGGACCCTTCATAGCTTTCCTAGTGTCATGAAAACCATGTCCCCTCATTTGTCCTTGGGAGAAGGTCTCTTTTGGTTTGCCAGGTTAGGCCTTAAATTCTTGTCTGGAGCCATCTTCCCTCATGGGCCTTCCATATTTCTAGGATCGGTCACAAGGTCTTAGACATTACCAGTTTCTAGATTCCTTTTTGTTTATGGAACAGAGTAAAAGAGAAGTTAGGTCATGTTTTCTAAGTTATAGGGTGTTTTGAGTGCCCTTTATGTTTAGACTTGTATTAAATCGACTACAGAGAAGCTATTTTGAGACTGTGGTCATTTACAGCAACAATTTTATGCTTTTTCTGGGTATGTAAAACATATATGGATGTACATATGCATGTATGTTTATTTACACACACACATACCCTCATAGCCACACATACCATCAGATTGCTAGAGATAGTTGATTCACTTCCCTCTTTTTTCAAAGAGCTCTCCATCCTTGTCCCCCTGAGCTCCTAGATTTCAGACAAGACATATCTTTCTGAATATTTGTTGTATCTTACCATCTTACCTAATGTTTAGTCTTCAGAGCATGTTGTGGCCCCTTACCTGCCTATGACACTTGCTGAACTGTGTTTGTAGTGTTTATAGCAGCTTTACTCAAAATAGGCAGAACCTGGAAACAACCGAAATGCCACCCAGTGAAGAAATGAATGAAGAAAATGTAGTACATTTACGCCATGGAGTACATTACACAATGGAGCATGGGCTCCATCTCTTAGAGTTTCCTCTGTGCCTTTCATCCAAGCATTACTTATAAATCCTGCCTAAGTTGTTCTAGTAACCCTGTTACCCCATATTTAGGTCCATATTTCGGTCGAGTTCCAACTACCCCATTTCCCTCTACTCAGGAAACAGGAGGAGCAAGCTTCTGCAAAGCAAGCTGTGTCCTTTGGGCCCCAGTCTCTGTGTTCCACCCTGCCGGTAGGGGGGCGATATAGAACGTTGCTCACTTCCGGTTCCCAGAATCCCCTGGGGTGTGCTTGGGCCGGCTTCTGTGGCGCCGGGGCCCTCAGGCCTGTTCGGGGCTTGTTCTCGCCCTGCTTGAGGGTTTTCTCTGAGTTGCGGGCCCTTTCCTTGCATGCCGTGTGCTGCTTTCGGCCCAGTGGAGCCCTCTGCTCACCATGGCAGTGAGTAGACTCCTTGTCGAGATTCGTCCACCCAACAACTCCATTTCTCCTCAGGCGTCTCAAGGAAACGTCGCCTGTCGAGGGCTTTCTGGAACGTTCCGAGTTCTTTATTTTTACCTTAACCCCAGGAGTTGTACTTGGTGGCACGTTTCCCCAAGTAGATTTTTTATCACGTTATTTGAGTTGTGTATAACCAGCTTTTCCATTCTCACTACTTTTTAAAGGACGCTGGCCATTGGTGCGATAGTCCGGGGTGCAGTTTCTTCACCTTGTTTCTCCTGCCCACCCTCCGTTCCCCCCTTCCTCTCCTCCCAATGACTTCCTCATGCCTTTCATCTCTCCTCCACTGTGCCTAATGCCTAGCTCTATCTCTCCGTCGCAGGCCTTCCTCTCTCTCACTTCTGTCATTATTGCCTTCTCTTCCCAGTTTCTCTGTCATCAATTTGTTTTTCTCCCTGCCCAACCCTTTCTCTCTTACTACCTATCCCCTCTCCCGTGTGCCCCTCCTTTTCCCTCTCCCCTGCATTCCCCTGACCAACTCTATTCTGTGTTTCCAGCACCCTCTCTCCTTGGACCTGCCCTTTTCCGTTTTGTCCCTTCTCTTTTTCGGGCTTTCCAAGACTCACCCATCACTTCCACCCTTTCCCATCTTCCTGTCCTGTTCCATTTCTGACTTTGGAACTGTTCTTCTCCTTTACCTGTGTTTGCCATCGTTTTCCCACCTTTGCAGTACCTGCCCCCTTTCAGCTTCCCCATTTCTTTTCCTCCCCCTCCCCCCTCTGCACAGTTCCCGTTTTATCTTTTTCATGCTGTCCTCTATAACACTTTTGCCTAGTTTTTTTTTGTTCGTTACATTATCTTTTCTACCCCAGCCTATTTTGTAATACCCTCACCTGTTTCCACTTTTCCCATGCCTATCCTTTCAAAAAACCATCACCACTTTTCCCTTTCCACATTCCTTTCTCTGTTCTCCCTAAGTCATTTCTTTGTACCCATTTCCTACCTCCTCTAGTTTTCCATCCTTTTTCCTTTGCACTGGGTCTCCAACCATTTTGTCCTGTGTTTTGTGAATTTGACAAAGAGTTGGCCCAGGATTTTAGTTCTTTCTTCTTTCCTCATCCTCTTTTGCCATGCTAGAGATGTTGTAATTTAAGAAAAGTGGTGATAGAGACCAAAATGTCATAGGACAGGTTTCAAACAGCAAGGATTTTTATTAGGGAATAGATCATAAAAGGGGAATGAGAAGACCAACGCTGGCCATTTTAGAAATGAGAAGCTGGTGAGAGGATAGAGGAAAGAACGTAGAGAGAGGGATAGGAACAGACAGATGGAGAGTGGGGAGAGAGAGGAGGTTGCCCGTTGGACAGGTCCCTTTTAAAGGGGAACACAGTGAATATGCCCAGGTGGTGCTCTTAGTGGCTGCATTGATGACTTATCATGTCAGAACCCCTAGGGCAGGCCAGTACAGATGCCCGAATGCCATCAAGTAATGCCTGCTTTCCTACCTATGTTCCCATTTCTTAACGTGAAAAGGCCTTTACTCGTGTAATTATTCGCCACAAATGATGCTACTTGTGTTTCCCTGTCTTCCTTGCTTTTGCCTCCTAGTTCCTGTTAGGTGAATGGTGTTTGTCAGGGTATTCTTTTGCCTTTCTCTTCAAGCTTGGACTGCCTTTTACAATTTTTCCCTATGATTGGTTAGGTTTGTAAATGAATACACTGTGCAAACAGGGAGTTTACCTCCTTAAAATGGAGGCATGTATCTTCTTTATAATACTGAGAGATCTGATCATTTATCCAGGAAAGCCAGCACTTCAGAGATTGAGAAGGCCGTGCAAACACTTAGGATTTTGCAAGACTCTGGCAAACGGAGACCTGAGGAATAGTTCAGATGGTTGAATTTTGGTAAAGGATTTCCTGTGGAGTGTGATACTCTTCATAGCTAACACCTGTAACTTGAAAACTATGCCCCTTCATTTGCTTTGGGGAGCAGATCTGTTTAGGTGTTCTATGTTAGGCCTTAAATTCTTGGCTTAAGCCATCTTCCCTCATGGCCCTTCCCCATGTCTGGGATTTTTGACGGGATGCTTTGACATTTTCTGATTTCAGGTTTCCTTTCAGATTATGGAACAGGGTAAAAGAGAGTTTCGGTCATGTTTTCTAAGTCTCAGGGTGTGTTGAGTGCCCGTTTTGTTTAGACCATGTGTCAAATTTTACTACAGAGAAGATGTATTGAGAGTGTGGTCATTTACAGAAAGTATTTTATGGGTTTTGTGTGCACTTAGAAGATATATATCGATGTTATGAATCTATGTATGTTTACACACACACACTCACACACTCACCCACAAACACACACACACACACACACACACACACACACACACACACACACACACACACACAGTCTCACACATACCATGGATTTTGCATTGTTTCAGAAATAGTCAACCCGCTTCCCTTTTTGTCAGCTGGGCTCTCCTTCTTCTCCTCTTGAGTTCCACGATTTCAGGCACAGCATAACTTTCTGAATATTTCTGTTGTATCTTATCTGATATGTAGTCTTCAGAACATGTTATATCCCCTTGTCCTTGTTTGTGGAGTTCTCTGAGACACACACTGTGGAAAAGGGAACTTAATTCCTGATCTAAAACAAGACCAGTAATGGCCTGGAGTCAGGTCCTGATGGGGGTTGTATCTTTGGCCTCTGACAATCCAGGTCTCCCCAACCTCAGAGGCTATGTTTGTCATTCCTATGGCTTCTGGTGCATTCACTCTGGGTCTCACTGGAGATATTCTGGGGTACCCTTTATGCATCACCGGCTTCCTGTTCACTTCCACCCCTTGTATGAGAATTCATGCTGACACTTTCCTGTTTTCCTTTCAGGAAAACTGTATTTAGGACACAGAATTTCCTAATAAACCTGCTTGAATCAGCAGGAAGCTTGTGAGAGCACACCTGATCTCAAACTTTTCCTATCTTCTCTAATTTCTGGTCCTGTTGTCATCTCTCCCAGGACACTGGCACTGCAAAAGTACCTGCTGGACTAGGAAAAACGGTTCCTGAGCATGGACCCCAGAGTACAGGAGGAGGAGGAGAAGAAGGAGCAGGAGGAGTAAGTATGCCATAATAAAGAGAAAAATAAGAGAAGCCAGGCCAGACGGACTGCCTAAAATGACGCAGAAAAGGTTGGCGGTAAAGTAACAATGGACAGCAGGGTTCTAAAGAGCTCCTTCACTTCCCTCACATGCTTCTTTTGCTCCAGTATTCTCGAACTTGGAGTGTGTTGCTAACACTGTTAAAAAGATGTTTCGTTCATTCAAATAGTTTTCCTATTCATCCCTGAAAACATTTCGGTACCTTTAAAGGAATGGGAACATGCAGTTGAGACACAAAATATTCCCTAACAGGGCCAAATGACTTCATGGGGGATGGGCCTGATCTGTCTGTGTAGAGACGAGGTTGCTTAGATAAATAGTGTGAATATGATTTGATTGTCCTCTGATACCCTCAAGAATCTGACCAGTGTAATCTGAAACAAACAGGTGAATACAAGGCAGGAATTAAAGTGTCAAACAACAGGGAATAAAGGGACTGAGGATAAGGAAGGAGCTTCGGGTCTTAAATTCCTTTTGCATCATGATGCTTCAGAGGACAAGGACCTTGAATGTGTTTTATTTTTATTAATACTTTTTTACATGTATTAGCACACTTAACAAATCACTGAAATTGGCCCTTAGCACTATAGATTTTACCTTTTACACAAGAACATAAGTTATTTGCCAATACATCAGGGCCTCAGGGAAAGCATCCCCAGAGAGCCCTAGTCTTTAGTAACGTCCAACCTAGTCCAGGGTATTCAGGACTTTTCCATGAGCAAAGTCACCATTCCTATGCATCTTTCCATTTTGCACTTTGAACATATTCTCCCCAGTAGCCTGGCTCATGTTGTGACCTTGGTGTCACTAGGTCAGTTTGGAAGTAGTGGAGTAGTGGTGTGTTCTCCCTGAAGTGTCAGACAGCTGGCTGGAGTAGAGGCCTGTGTACCAGCCCCAGATCCTAAAGACATTTTTTTTTTTTTGTAGAAATTGGTGTCTTTGATGAAACGAAAGAACGTTGTTCCCAATATTTGCCTTTGCATGTATTTTTAGAATGTTAACCTGCACAGAATCATCCCTATTGGGTCTCCTCTAAGTGTAATTTATTGACTTGGAAAAAAAGCCTTTTTAATATAGTGTCATGAGAATGCCTGCCTACTTAGATCGTGAAATCTATTTTGTGAGGATCCCTGATAACTTGTAGAGTTTTGGTAATTTGTTCCTTGATGCTTTGAGAATAGGCACCTTAAGGTTGAAATCAAATGTGACTTTTTCTGTGAGCTGCTATTACATGTGACTCTCTTCTGTGAAGCATAGGGTTTAAATGTATTCTCAAGTCAGGTTCTGTTTCTGTCAGAGAAGACCATGTAAAAGATTCTACTGCTTTGTTTTCTTGTCAAGTCTTAATGCTGTCATACTATTAAGTTTTGCCTACTGGAGAGCTTTCAGTGGCACATATGAGCATAGCATCAGTTTCAGTTATTTTCACTGTTTCATACACTTCCTGATGCTCCTTTTTCCAGTGAAAGCATTTGTGTATCTTTCACTCGATTCTTCCTCACATAGTTCATTTGTCCTGGCTGTCCAGAACTCACACGTTTGCTTTAGCAAAGCCAGCTCTGTCCTTTGGGCCCCAGTCTCTGTGTTCCACCCTGCCCGTAGGGGGCGATATAGAACGTTGCTCACTTCCGGTTCCCAGAATCCCCTGGGGTGTGCTTGGGCCGGCTTCTGTGGCGCCGGGGGCCCTCAGGCCTGTTCGGGGCTTGTTCTCGGCCGGCTTGAGGTCTTTCTCTGAGTTGCGGGCCCTCTCCTTGGATGCCGTGTGCTGCTTTCGGCCCAGTGGAGCCCTCTGCTCACCATGGCAGTGAGTAGACTCTTTGTCGAGATTCGTCCACCCAACAACTCCTTTTCTCCTCAGGCGTCTCACGGAAACGTCGCCTGTCGAGGGCTTTCTGGAACGTTCCGAGTTCTTTATTTTTACCTTAACCCCAGGAGTTGTACTTGGTGGCACGTTTCCCCAAGTAGATTTTTTATCACGTTATTTGAGTTGTGTATAACCAGCCTTTCCATTCTCAGTAGTTTTTAAAGGACGCTGGCCATTGGTGCGATAGTCCGGGGTGCAGTTTCTTCACCTTGTTTCTCCTGCCCACCCTCCGTTCCCCCTTCCTCTCCTCCCAATGCCTTCCTCATGCCTTTCATCTCTCCTCCACTGTGCCTAATGCCAAGCTCTGTCTCTCCTTCACAGGCCTTCCTCTCTCCCACTTCTGTCATTATTGCCTTCTCTTCCCAGTTTCTCTGTCATCAATTTGTTTTTCTCCCTGCCCAACCCTTTCTCTCTTACTTACCTATCCCCTCTCCCGTGTGCCCCTCCTTTTCCCTCTCCCCTGCATTCCCCTGACCAACTCTATTCTGTGTTTTCAGCATCCTCTCTCCTTGGACCTGCCCTTTTCAGTTTTGTCCCTTCTCTTTTTCGGGCTTTCCAAGACTCACCCATCACTTCCACCCTTTCCCATCTTCCTGTCCTGTTCCATTTCTGACTTTGGAACTGTTCTTCTCCTTTACCTGTGTTTGCCATCGTTTTCCCACCTTTGCAGTACCTGCCCCCTTCCAGCTTCCCCATTTCTTTTCCGCCCCCTCCCCCCTCTGCACAGTCCCCGTTTTAACTGTTTCATGCTGTCCTCTATAACCTTTTTGCCTTGTTCCCTATGGTCGTTTCGTTCTCTTTCCTACCCAAACCTATTTTGTAATACCCTCACCTGTTTCCACTTTTCCCATGCCTATCCTTTCAGTAACCATCACCAATTTTCCCTTTCAACATTCCTTTCCCCTTCCCCCTTAACTTCCTTCTTCACTCCCATTTCCTACCTCCTCTGATTTCCCATCCTTTTTCTTTGTATCAGGCCTCCAACCCTTTTGTATACCATTTCATTTTCTAAACCCTTCCTCCTGTGCAACCTTTTAACATTTATCTTTCCCTTTTTCCCTTTCCACATTTTGGAACTTGGTTTTTGTTTGTGTGTTGTTTGGTTGGTTGGTTGGTTGTTTTTCGATCTTTCCTGACACTTAGTCATTTGCAACCCCCTTCCCCATGTCCACTTTCATTCTCTTTCCTGTTCCTATTGCTTTCTGGCTTGTCAACCCCTGTTGTTAAATAGGCAGCTCTCACTATTTCTGAATTCTTCCCTCACCATTTAATCTTATTCTTTCCTGTAGTTTTCCATCTTGTTTCTTGTGTCCATGTCCAGCTCCCATCTCCTCTTCCAGGCCCTTTGCAGCTCTTTTCCTTTTCTTACTTCTGCTGTTCTCCACATTTGTCCCGGAGCTGAGATCCCTGTGTTTTTCAGGCTATATTTTCATGGTAGAAAAAGTGTACTAGGGAGTGCATAAGAGTTGAAGTTGGGTGGGTTGGATGTTAATGTTCCTATCAGTTTCCACTTACAGCAATATGTAAAGGATTATTTTCATCAGAATTCTTATGTCCAGCCCTGGATAGCTTTACATGTCATGTGCTTCAGTGTATATATATATATGTCACATGGCCATTGATTGTGCTATTATTATCTTGAGAGACCAACATCATTAATGATAATATTGTGTTTTAATTTTAGATTGAATCTCCTTTGAATTCCTGTCAATCTGTGTGTGTGTGTGTGTTTGTGTGTGTGTGTGTGTGTATGTGTGTATGTATGTGTGTGTGTGTGTGTGTGTGTGTGTGTGTGTGTGTGTGTGTAGAGAGAGAGAGAGAGAGAGAGAGAGAGAGAGAGAGAGAGAGAGAGATAGTGTAGGGAGGGAGAGTATTTCTCTGCTGTGTGAGGGAGTAAGTTAATGTTTCCTGTATGAGTGCGTCCCTGGGGATGGAAACCTTTGTACTTACTGCAGGCATATAGATTTCTAAAGACAGCTTCCTGGAGCTGTTTCTGTCAATCCTCAATGTAAATTTTAAAATTGAACATGTTTTCTGTGCTTTTAACAAGGATATTTACCCATTGTTCCCCCGTGAGTTTTTATCATTTCCTTTTTTGTTTAAATTTTACATTTGAAGTTATTTTAAGGAGTGTAAATATTCTTGCATGCTTGTTTGAAGTAAGGGCCTGATTTTCTACATTTGAATATGGACTCATGGTCTTCCTAAATACCGAGGTCTGGCTTTAAGTTGCTCTGTGGCTAAATCATGGGACATTGTCTTATTGTGTCCTTGGGTATAGTTGAGTATCTATGCACTTGCCATTACCTCTGCAGTGCTCTGATTTCAGGAATGTACCACCCTGTGCACTGTTAAACATTACTTTTTTTGTCTTTTGTTTTTTTCTTTTTCTGGAAAGGGTTTCTCCATGATAACCTTACTGGCTGTGAAGCAAGTTACTGTGTAGTGCAAGCAGACCTCAAACTCACAGAAATCCCTGTGCCTCTCTCTTTCAGGTGGTGGAAGTAAAGTTGACATTTTTGTTTTTCCAATAGTGTGTATCTTAGAATCTGGCACCTTTGTTGGCCTGTCCTGAGCTCATGATCCACCTGCTCTTCCTCCCTAGTTCTAGGATTGTAGATGTGGAGCTCTTTGTAAGAAATACCATTTTATGCTGTTTTTCACACTCGTCTGTGGAATGCTCCCAGGACTTTTACTCATCATGTTTTGTGAAACGGTTTGGCTTTTCTTATTCTTCATCCACAGTAAATATATTTTATATTGTTTTGTTTTATGGATTTTTAAAAATATTTATTTATTTTATGCTGGACATAACTATACATGCCCTTTTTAAAAAAAATGTAAACAAACATTTATAAACAATATTTGGGAATTTGGGCATCATTCTTTCCAAACTGCTTCCTGCTGGTAGGGGGCCCTGTCATGGGGGAATCCTAAGAAGACGCAGAAATCCTGGCTGTAGTGGTCTGCAAGGCTGCATTGTCCCACTGATGTTGCTTCCAGGGGTCTTGCTCGATCAAAGCACATTAGACACATTAGTCTGGAAGGAATCCACAGGTTTTCATTTTCTGTGGAAACAAAATTAGAAATCCTTTTCCCCAGTAACTTGTCCTTAGGCTTAAATTTTGAAGTCAAAGCAATATATATTGAAATAACCCAGCAACATATGTTTCCTTCTTTCTTTATTAATAATATAATTTAAAAATTTTACATGTGGATCCCAGTTTCCTCTCCCTTCCTCCCTCCAACCCTCCCTCCCTCCCTCCCTCTCACCCACTTTCCCCTGTGACATGCACCCTGGCCACCCTCCCCTCCCATCCCCCCACTCCCATTCCACTTGTCAGGCTATGCTAACCAGGTTGGGTCATATAAATCTGTCAAGTCATTTGAAGTAGGGACTAGGACTACTCTCCTGTCTCTAGGTTAATGGGATATCTCTCCATGGGGGATGCGTCAGCAAGGTCCTTTTGTGCACCAGGAATAGATCCTGTTTCTACTGTCTGGGGTTCCCCCAGATTACTCAGTCCTTCCAGCTGAGACCCATATTCAGGGGATGTTTTATAGATTTTATAACCAAGAAGGTATTTGCTATATGTCTGCTAATAGTTCTGGCCTGTGTAAGCTGAGGTCTTCTTGACACTGCTGAGGTATTCTCTTTAGTCCCTCTTCCATAGGATCCTAGAACTGTGCTTGTGTTTTGGGGAACAAAACCATTGCTTTTATTGGTCCTCCGCATCATGGTGGCTTAAGTCATTGTGTGTGAGCTTTGGTGTTCTGTAGATGATGGAGGACTGGTTGTCATTCATGCATATTAAGAATATGTGCATATAGGGCAAAAAATATTGGACTAAACAGGACAACCCTTAGAAAGAGAATATCATTACAACCAATGTGTCAGTACTGCTGCATGTGGAAAACTACAGGAGAAAGTGTTTACAGTCAGGATATGGGATTTGTGAACACAATATAGCTATGACCGTACAATAAGTATTTCATGGTCTTTCCAGGTCCTCCTTGATAATCTGTATGAATGTGTGTGTCAGTTGTGTTGGTTATGAAAGGATAGGAATTGTACAGTTTAGTAGCTTAATCATGTCGGCCATAGACATGTAGTATATGGAGAGCTCATCAGATCTATCTCACTTGTGCTCTTATTCCAGCAAACATTTGTCCACACTGCTCATGTTTGCATGGTGATTTTCATTTCTTAGAGAGTGGCATGTCTTCAAGTTGTTCTTACATTTTTTGTTTTGAGAATTTGATAGGAGTTGGCCCATTAGTTTTAGTCCTTTTTTCTTTCCTAATCTTCTTTTATCATTCCAGTGGTTTTGTAAAGAATCAGCTAGCGGTGTTGTAATTAAAGAAAAGTGGTGCTGGAGACAAAGAAGACATGGGTTCCAGTTAGCAGGGCCTTTTGTTAGGAAAATGGATCATCAAAAGGGGAAAGAGAAGGGGAATACTGGCCACCTGAGACCAGAGCAGTGTGAGGGAGGAGAGGGAAAGAAAGTAGGGGAAGAGGAACACACACAGGGAGAGAGATGGGGAGGAAGATGGAGAGAGAGAGAGAGAGGGTGATGGGGGGGGGGTGGGAAGTTCCCTCTTCAAAGGGAGCCCAGTGCATCTGCACAGGTGGTGCTCTTAGTGGGTGTATTGATGGCTTATCCTGTCAGAACCTCTAGGGCAGGCCAGTACAGACACCTGAGTGCTAACAAGTGATGCCTGTTTTCCTACCTATGTTTCCATTTCTTACTCTGAAAACATCTTTACTTATTTCTTTATTCACCACCCAAGATGCTACTTGTATTTCCCTGTGTTCCTTGCATTCGCTTCCTAGTTCCTGGCAGGGGGAATTGTGTTTCTCATGGTTTTCTTTTCTTGGTTCTCAAAGCCGGGTACTGCCTGATACACAAGCCTCATGATTGGTTAGGTTTGTAAATGAATACACTTTGCAAACAGTTTACCCCTTGAAAATTGAAGCAGATACCTTCTTTATGTTGCTGAGAAAACACATCACGTTTCCAGTAAAGCCAGGGCTTAAGAAATAGAGGAGGCCATGCAAACACATAGGATTTTGTAAGACTCCAGCACAAAAGTCAGGAGACCCAGGTAATAGTTCAGACGGTTGAATTGTGCCTCTGGAGTGTGGGACCCTTCATAGCTACCTGATTGACTTGAAAACCATGTCTCTTCATTTGGCCTTGGGAGCAGGTCTCTTTAGGATTCCCAGGTTAGGCTGTAAATTCCTGTGCTGAAGCCATGTTCCCTAATGAGCTTTCCATGTTTCTGTGATGTTTGACAGGTTCCTTTGGCATTACCAGGTTTCAGGTTTCCTTTCCGTTTATGGTACAGAGTAGAGTAAAAGGGAGCTTTGGTCATGTTTTGTAAGTCTCAGGGTGTGTTGAATACCCTTTTTGTTTAGACTTATGTCAAATTTTACTACAGAGAAGCTTTATTAAGAGTGTGGTCATTTCCAGGATGTGTTTTATGACTTCTGTAGGTACTTAAAATATATACATGGATGTATGTCTCTATGTATGTACATACACTCATGCACACGCACACCCAGAGGCACACGCACACACACACACACACACACACACACACACACACACACACACACAACAGGCAAACAGTTCCAAACATACCATGGATTTTGCATTGCTTCAGAGATAGTCAACCCAGTTCCCTTTTCATCAACTGGCCTCCTCTTCTTCTCCTCTTAAGTTCCAAGATTTCCAGTACAACATAACTTCCTGAATATTTCTGTTGTATCTTATCTGATATTTAGCTTTCAGAACATGTATTGCACCTTGCCCCGTTTTGAATTTCTCTGAGGCACAGACTTGTGAAGGTAGCACTCAATTCCTGGACAAGTCCAGTAATGGCCTGGAGTCAGGTCCTAATGAAGGTTGTAAGTTTGGCTTCTGACAATCCAGGTCTACCACACCTAAGAGGCTATGTTTGGCATTCCTCATTCCTTTGCTGTGCTCACTTTGGGTCTCACTGGAGATATTCTCTTTAGCTTTGTGCATCATCGGATTCCTGCTGACATTGATCCCAAGTATGAGGATTTTACGTGACACTGCCCTATTCTTCATTTCAGGAAACTGTATGTAGGGTATGCAGACTATTCTAATAAACACGCTCGCATCCGTAGTCAGCCACGGAAAGTTTACCCAATCACAAACTTTTCCTATCTTCTCTAACTTCTGGTCCTGTTGTCATCTCTCCCAGGACCCTGGCACTGCAAAACTCGCTGCTGTACTAGGACAAATGGTTCCTGAGCATGGACCCCAGAGTACAGGAGGAGGAGGAGGAGGAGGAGAAGGTGGAGGAGCAGGAGATGCAGGAGAAGGAGGAGTAAGTATGCCACAATGTAGACAGAAATAAGAGAAGCCAGGCCAGAGGGACTGCTTGAAGGTAGAGGCAGAAGTATTGGGAGTAAAATGACAAAGGTCAATGACATTCTGAAGAGCTTTTTCTGTTCCCTCACATGCTTCTTTTGGTCTTCTACTCTAGAACTTGGAGTGTGTCTTTATCACCCTTAGATAGTCTTTGCTTTCATTCAAATAGTCTTCCCTTGGATCCCCATTTCAGTAAATTTAAAGGCATGGGAGCATGTAGTTGAGAGACAGAATATTCCCTAACAGGGCCAAATGATTTCATGTGGATGGGCTTGAGCTGTCTATGTAGAGATGAGATCGCTTAGACCCTTAGTGTGAATATGATTTGATAGTCCTCTATACCCTCAAAAATCTGACCAGTGTAATCTGAAACAAACATGGGTACACGAGACAAACATTAAAGTTCCAAACAACTTGGAGAAAAGGGATTGAGGATAAGGAAGCAGCTGTTGATCTTAAGTTCCTTTTGCTTCATGTTGCTTCAGAAGAAAAGAACCTGGAATGCGTTTCTTTTTACTTTTTAAATGTATTAGTAGTCTTATATAATCACCAAAATTGGGCCTTAGCTCTGTATATGTACCTTGTTTTAGACACAAACATAAGGTATTTGCCATCATTAGGGTCTCAGGGAAAGCAGTCCCAGACAAGTGTAGCCATTAATATCATGCAACGTAGTCTAGGGTATTCAGGACTTTTCTGTGAGCAAAATAAAATCACCATACTTGTGCATCTTTCCATTTTGAACTTTGAAACATACTCTTCACAGTGGTCTGTGTCATCTTTGTACCCGTTGTTTCACCATGTCGGTTTGGTAGTAGTGACATACCCTCCTCAAAATGTCAAAATATGGTTGGAGTACAGATAGTCCTGTGACTCCAGCCCCAGAGACTTTCCATTTTTTTCTAGTAGTAAGTTCTATCTTTGATGAAATGAAGGAATGCTATTTCGGATATTTGCATTCCCACGTATTTCGATAATTTCACCCTGGACAGAATCATCCTTATTCGGTATTCTATCTGTAATTTATTGACATTGAAAAACAGCCTTAAAAAGAGAGTCTCATGAGAATGCCTGCCTACTTAGATGATAAAAATCATTTTTTGAGGATTCCTGATAAATCTAGAAGTTTGATACTCTGTTACTTTGAGCTTTGAAAAGGGGCACCTGGCTGTAGAAATCACAAGTGACTGTTTGTGAGATCTGGGTTTGTGAGAGCTGCCATTACATGTGACTGTCTCCTATAAAGCATAGGTGTAAAACATATTCTAAAGTGAGGTACTATTTCTCCCAAGTAGACCATGTAAAAGATTCTGTTGTTCTGTTATCTTGTCAACTCTTAATGGTGTCAGACTATTCGGTTTTGCATAATGGAGAGCCTTCAGACCACACGTGAGGTCAGCATCTGTTTCAGTTATTTTCACCGTTTTATACACATCCTCATGCCCCTTGTTGCAGCAGAAGCCTTTGCATATCCTTCACTCATTTTTTTTTCTTTCCTTTGTATTTTTGTACATTGGTCCTGCCTGTCTTGAACTCGCTACTTTTCCTTACTTCCTGCTGATGGCTGCCTCCCTAGGGCCGTATATGGCCCAGACCAGCAGCAATTGAATTTCCCTATTGTGTATTTTGATAGTTTTTCTCTGAGAGAGAGAGAGAGAGAGAGAGAGAGAGAGAGAGAGAGAGAGAGAGAGAGAGAGAGAGAGCGAGAGAGAAAGCGTGCGCAGGGAGACAGAGAGAGAGAGGGGGGGAGAGTGTGAGAAAAAGAGGGAGGGAAGGAGCGAGGGAGGGAGGGTGGGAGCGAGGGAGGGACAGAGGGGGGACACGGGGGCAGTGGAGTATTATTTGTGTGCTTATGAAAGAGAGTAAATTTAGTGTTTCCTGTATGTTTGTGTCCCTGGGGATGCAAGCCTATGTACTCACTGCTGGCATATAGATTTTCAAGGACAGCTTCCTGGAGCTGTTTCTGTCAAGCCACAATGTAAGTTTATAAAATAGAAAGTACTTTCTTTGTTTATAACAAACATATTACGCATTTTTATATTTTTATTTTATTGTTACATTTGTAGTTATTTTTAAGGAGTTTCAGTATTCTTACATGCTGATCTGAGGAAAGGCCCTGATTTTCTACATTTGAATTTGTACTCATGGTCTTTCTAATTAACCCTGGCCAGATTTCCAATTGCTGTGTGCTTAGGACAAGGGATGTTGTCTTATTGTTTCCTTGGGTTGAGTGTTAGGGTCAATACACTTGCTACTGCCTCTGCAGTGCTCTGACTTCAGCAATGAACCACTCTGCACTGTGGATGCTTACTATTTTGTCTTTAGTCTTTGTTTTGTTGTTTGTTTGTTTGTTTCTGCTTTTCATTTTTTTTATTGTTTTGTTTTCTGGAATGGGTTTCTCCACGTTAACCTTTCAGGCTGTAAGAAAATTGCTATGTAGTGCAAGGAGTCATAAACTCACAGAGATCCCGTTTCCTCTCCCTCTGAGGTGGTGGGATCAAAAGTGACATTTTTGTTATCCAGCAGTGTACCTTAGAATCTGGCTGGCACCTGTGCTGGCAAGTCCTGAGTTCATGATCCACCAGCTGCATCCTCCCTGGTTTTAGGATAGTAGATGTGGGCCTCATTGCCCAGAAATACCTTTGCATGCTGTTTTTCAAACCGTCTGTGTATTGCTCCCAGGACTTTTACCCATCATGTTTTGATAAGCTACTTGGCTTTTCTTACTCATTATTAGAAGTCAATATATTTCATATATATTGTTTTGTTTTATATGTATTATTACCTTGAAGGTCTTCACGATTTGTCTGTTAATAGTTCCTGGCTATGTAAGTTGAGGTCTCCTTGACACATCTGAGGTATTCTGTTTAGTCCCTCTCCTATAGGATCCTAGAACTGTGCCTGTTTTGGGGGGGAACAAAATCATTGTTTTTTGGTCCCTCCCCATCATGATGACTTAAGCATTGCATGTGAGTATTGGTTGTCTATAGATGATGGAGGGTTGGTTCCCTTGGATGCATAGTAAAAATATGTTCAGATAATGCATGAACTATTAGACTAAACAAGACACCCATAGAAATAGAACATTATTCCAACAAAAACGCAGTCCTACTGCAAGTGGAAAACTCCAGGGGCAGATGTGTTCAGTCAGGATATGGGGCTTTGTGAACTCATTATAGAGGTAGCAATGTAATAGGTATTTCATGGTCCTCTGTGATAAAATGTGTGAATGTGTGAATCGGTCATGTGGGTTATGAAAGATAGCAATTGGACAGGTTAGTAGATTCATCATGTGGGCCATAGACATGTAGTATGTGGAGAGCTCATCAGATCAGGCTCAGTTATGCTTATTTTCCAGCAAACACATGTGGACACTGCTTGTGTCTACCCGTTGATTTTCATTTTCCTGACAGTGGCAGTGTCTTTGAGTTGTTGTTCCACAGGTACTGAGTTTTCTGTGTTTTGTGAATTTCACAGGAGGTTGGCCCATTACTTTTAGTCCTTTCCTAGTCATCTTTTCCCATTTCAGTCATGTTGTAAAGAATTATGCTAGGGATGTTGTAATTAAACAAGTGGTGCTGGAGACAATGAAATTATGGAACAGGGTTCATTCAATCAGCGAGTCTTTTGTAAGGGAAATCAGTCATAAACAGGGGAAAGAGAAGGGGAATATTGGTCACTTGAGGCAGGAGAAGCCTGAGAGAGGAGGAGAGAAAGACGGAGAGGAACACACACACACACACACACACACACACACACACACACACACACACACACACACACACACCCCACACTCTGAGAGCAAGAGAGAAACAGAGGTAGAGCAAGAGCGAGGGGGCAAGAGAAAGAGAGAGAGAGAGAGAGAGAGAGAGAGAGAGAGAGAGAGAGAGAGAAAATTGGGGCGTAACACGGAGAGAGATAAGAGGGTGGGATGTGGACAGGGCTGTTTTCAAAGGGAACACAGTGATTATGCACAGGTGGTGCTCTTAGTAGCTGCATTGAGGGCTTATCCTATCAGAACCCCTAGGGCAGGCTAGTATAGATGCCTGAATGCTAAGAAGTGATGCCTGCTTACCTCCCTAGTTTGGTTTCTTATTCAGAAAACATTCTTACTTTTTTCTTCAGGAGCCACACAAGCTGCTATTTGTGTTTCCCTGTCTTCTTTGCAACAGCTTCCTATAGCCTCTTAGGTGGATGGTGTTTCTCAGTGATGGGAGAGGTTATTTTGTAATTATGTTTCTCATACTGGTTAATTAATAAAACACTGTGGCCAATGGGAAAGCAAGATAGGCGGGGGTAGGAAACAAGGAGGAAAGAGAAAGTAATAAGGAGGAGAGAGCATGTAGAGCATAGAGAAAGCAAGATGCAGGCCCACCGCACTCAGATAAGATGACCACGTAAAAATACTTAGATAAGTAAAAATGGGTAAATAATTAGGACAGATCTAGCCCATAAACAATAATGGTAACTGGCCAACAGGATTGTATCAAATACAGAGTCTCTGAGTGTTTTTGGGGGCTGGTATGGCAGGTGGGCCGCAGGACCTGGCGGCTGTCAGGGAGGAACAATGAATGGGACCAGGCGGCTGGCGGGAAAAACCTACATGTAACATCTCAGTGTTTTTTTTTTTTTTTCTTCCAAAAATCATGTTTATTTATCGATTTATGTTCTTTGTATTAGTTGTTCTTTTCATGAGGTTATTTTTTTTTTTAAAAAAAAAGCATTTATTTATTTTATGCTGGACATAATTATACATGCCTTTTTTTTTTTTTTAAAGTAAAACAAACATTTCTAAGCAGTATTTGGGAATTTGGGCATCATTCTTCCCAAGCTGCTTCCTGCTGGTCGGGGGCGCTGTCATGGGAGAATCCTAAGAAGATGCAGACATCCTGACTGTAGCGGTCTGCAAGGCTGCATTGTCCCATTGTCGTTGCTTCAGGGGGTCTTGCTCGATCAAGCCACATTATTCTGGAAGGGATCCAGAGCTTTTCATTTACATCTCAGTGTTTTTGTTTTTGTTTTTTGTTTTTTTTTTGCCTTATTCTTAAATCCAGGGATTGTCTGTTACCCACGCCTAATGGTTGGTTAGTTTTGTAAATACATACATTGTGCAAACAAGAGTTTACCTCTTGAAACTAGAAGCAGGTATATTCTTTATGATACTGAGGGAACTCATCATGTTTCCAGGAAAGCCAGTGCTTAAGAGATTGAGAATGTCATGGAAACACATTAGATTTTGCAGGACACTGGAAAAATGGTATGGACATCAGGGAAATAGTTCAGATGGTTTTATTGTGGAAATGGAGTGCATGTGGATGGTTGGACCCTTCATAGCTTTCCTAGTGTCATGAAAACCATGTCCCCTCATTTGTCCTTGGGAGAAGGTCTCTTTTGGTTTGCCAGGTTAGGCCTTAAATTCTTGTCTGGAGCCATCTTCCCTCATGGGCCTTCCATATTTCTAGGATCGGTCACAAGGTCTTAGACATTACCAGTTTCTAGATTCCTTTTTGTTTATGGAACAGAGTAAAAGAGAAGTTAGGTCATGTTTTCTAAGTTATAGGGTGTTTTGAGTGCCCTTTATGTTTAGACTTGTATTAAATCGACTACAGAGAAGCTATTTTGAGACTGTGGTCATTTACAGCAACAATTTTATGCTTTTTTCTGGGTATGTAAAACATATATGGATGTACATATGCATGTATGTTTATTTACACACACACATACCCTCATAGCCACACATACCATCAGATTGCTAGAGATAGTTGATTCACTTCCCTCTTTTTTCAAAGGGCTCTCCATCCTTGTCCCCCTGAGCTCCTAGATTTCAGACAAGACATATCTTTCTGAATATTTGTTGTATCTTACCATCTTACCTAATGTTTAGTCTTCAGAGCATGTTGTGGCCCCTTACCTGCCTATGACACTTGCTGAACTGTGTTTGTAGTGTTTATAGCAGCTTTACTCAAAATAGGCAGAACCTGGAAACAACCGAAATGCCACCCAGTGAAGAAATGAATGAAGAAAATGTAGTACATTTACGCCATGGAGTACATTACACAATGGAGCATGGGCTCCATCTCTTAGAGTTTCCTCTGTGCCTTTCATCCAAGCATTACTTATAAATCCTGCCTAAGTTGTTCTAGTAACCCTGTTACCCCATATTTAGGTCCATATTTCGGTCGAGTTCCAACTACCCCATTTCCCTCTACTCAGGAAACAGGAGGAGCAAGCTTCTGCAAAGCAAGCTGTGTCCTTTGGGCCCCAGTCTCTGTGTTCCACCCTGCCGGTAGGGGGCGATATAGAACGTTGCTCACTTCCGGTTCCCAGAATCCCCTGGGGTGTGCTTGGGCCGGCTTCTGTGGCGCCGGGGCCCTCAGGCCTGTTCGGGGCTTGTTCTCGCCCTGCTTGAGGGTTTTCTCTGAGTTGCGGGCCCTTTCCTTGCATGCCGTGTGCTGCTTTCGGCCCAGTGGAGCCCTCTGCTCACCATGGCAGTGAGTAGACTCCTTGTCGAGATTCGTCCACCCAACAACTCCATTTCTCCTCAGGCGTCTCAAGGAAATGTCGCCTGTCGAGGGCTTTCTGGAACGTTCCGAGTTCTTTATTTTTACCTTAACCCCAGGAGTTGTACTTGGTGGCACGTTTCCCCAAGTAGATTTTTTATCACGTTATTTGAGTTGTGTATAACCAGCTTTTCCATTCTCACTACTTTTTAAAGGACGCTGGCCATTGGTGCGATAGTCCGGGGTGCAGTTTCTTCACCTTGTTTCTCCTGCCCACCCTCCGTTCCCCCTTCCTCTCCTCCCAATGACTTCCTCATGCCTTTCATCTCTCCTCCACTGTGCCTAATGCCTAGCTCTGTCTCTCCGTCGCAGGCCTTCCTCTCTCCCACTTCTGTCATTATTGCCTTCTCTTCCCAGTTTCTCTGTCATCAATTTGTTTTTCTCCCTGCCCAACCATTTCTCTCTTACTACCTATCCCCTCTCCCGTGTGCCCCTCCTTTTCCCTCTCCCCTGCATTCCCCTGACCAACTCTATTCTGTGTTTCCAGCATCCTCTCTCCTTGGACCTGCCCTTTTCAGTTTTGTCCCTTCTCTTTTTCGGGCTTTCCAAGACTCACCCATCACTTCCACCCTTTCCCATCTTCCTGTCCTGTTCCATTTCTGACTTTGGAACTGTTCTTCTCCTTTACCTGTGTTTGCCATCGTTTTCCCACCTTTGCAGTACCTGCCCCCTTTCAGCTTCCCCATTTCTTTTCCTCCCCCTCCCCCCTCTGCACAGTTCCCGTTTTATCTTTTTCATGCTGTCCTCTATAACACTTTTGCCTAGTTTTTTTTTTTGTTCGTTACATTATCTTTTCTACCCCAGCCTATTTTGTAATACCCTCACCTGTTTCCACTTTTCCCATGCCTATCCTTTCAAAAAACCATCACCACTTTTCCCTTTCCACATTCCTTTCTCTGTTCTCCCTAAGTCATTTCTTTGTACCCATTTCCTACCTCCTCTAGTTTTCCATCCTTTTTCCTTTGCACTGGGTCTCCAACCATTTTGTCCTGTGTTTTGTGAATTTGACAAAGAGTTGGCCCAGGATTTTAGTTCTTTCTTCTTTCCTCATCCTCTTTTGCCATGCTAGAGATGTTGTAATTTAAGAAAAGTGGTGATAGAGACCAAAATGTCATAGGACATGTTTCAAACAGCAAGGATTTTTATTAGGGAATAGATCATAAAAGGGGAATGAGAAGACCAACGCTGGCCATTTTAGAAATGAGAAGCTGGTGAGAGGATAGAGGAAAGAACGTAGAGAGAGGGATAGGAACAGACAGATGGAGAGTGGGGAGAGAGAGGAGGTTGCCCGTTGGACAGGTCCCTTTTAAAGGGGAACACAGTGAATATGCCCAGGTGGTGCTCTTAGTGGCTGCATTGATGACTTATCATGTCAGAACCCCTAGGGCAGGCCAGTACAGATGCCCGAATGCCATCAAGTAATGCCTGCTTTCCTACCTATGTTCCCATTTCTTAACGTGAAAAGGCCTTTACTCGTGTAATTATTCGCCACAAATGATGCTACTTGTGTTTCCCTGTCTTCCTTGCTTTTGCCTCCTAGTTCCTGTTAGGTGAATGGTGTTTGTCAGGGTATTCTTTTGCCTTTCTCTTCAAGCTTGGACTGCCTTTTACAATTTTTCCCTATGATTGGTTAGGTTTGTAAATGAATACACTGTGCAAACAGGAGTTTACCTCCTTAAAATGGAGGCATGTATCTTCTTTATAATACTGAGAGATCTGATCATTTATCCAGGAAAGCCAGCACTTCAGAGATTGAGAAGGCCGTGCAAACACTTAGGATTTTGCAAGACTCTGGCAAACGGAGACCTGAGGAATAGTTCAGATGGTTGAATTTTGGTAAAGGATTTCCTGTGGAGTGTGATACTCTTCATAGCTAACACCTGTAACTTGAAAACTATGCCCCTTCATTTGCTTTGGGAGCAGATCTGTTTAGGTGTTCTATGTTAGGCCTTAAATTCTTGGCTTAAGCCATCTTCCCTCATGGCCCTTCCCCATGTCTGGGATTTTTGACGGGATGCTTTGACATTTTCTGATTTCAGGTTTCCTTTCAGATTATGGAACAGGGTAAAAGAGAGTTTCGGTCATGTTTTCTAAGTCTCAGGGTGTGTTGAGTGCCCATTTTGTTTAGACCATGTGTCAAATTTTACTACAGAGAAGATGTATTGAGAGTGTGGTCATTTACAGAAAGTATTTTATGGGTTTTGTGTGCACTTAGAAGATATATATCGATGTTATGAATCTATGTATGTTTACACACACACACACACACACACTCACACACTCACCCACAAACACACACACACACACACACACACACACACACACACACACACACACACACACAGTCTCACACATACCATGGATTTTGCATTGTTTCAGAAATAGTCAACCCGCTTCCCTTTTTGTCAGCTGGGCTCTCCTTCTTCTCCTCTTGAGTTCCACGATTTCAGGCACAGCATAACTTTCTGAATATTTCTGTTGTATCTTATCTGATATGTAGTCTTCAGAACATGTTATATCCCCTTGTCCTTGTTTGTGGAGTTCTCTGAGACACACACTGTGGAAAAGGAACTTAATTCCTGATCTAAAACAAGACCAGTAATGGCCTGGAGTCAGGTCCTGATGGGGGTTGTATCTTTGGCCTCTGACAATCCAGGTCTCCCCAACCTCAGAGGCTATGTTTGTCATTCCTATGGCTTCTGGTGCATTCACTCTGGGTCTCACTGGAGATATTCTGGGGTACCCTTTATGCATCACCGGCTTCCTGTTCACTTCCACCCCTTGTATGAGAATTCATGCTGACACTTTCCTGTTTTCCTTTCAGGAAAACTGTATTTAGGACACAGAATTTCCTAATAAACCTGCTTGAATCAGCAGGAAGCTTGTGAGAGCACACCTGATCTCAAACTTTTCCTATCTTCTCTAATTTCTGGTCCTGTTGTCATCTCTCCCAGGACACTGGCACTGCAAAAGTACCTGCTGGACTAGGAAAAACGGTTCCTGAGCATGGACCCCAGAGTACAGGAGGAGGAGGAGAAGAAGGAGCAGGAGGAGTAAGTATGCCATAATAAAGAGAAAAATAAGAGAAGCCAGGCCAGACGGACTGCCTAAAATGACGCAGAAAAGGTTGGCGGTAAAGTAACAATGGACAGCAGGGTTCTAAAGAGCTCCTTCACTTCCCTCACATGCTTCTTTTGCTCCAGTATTCTCGAACTTGGAGTGTGTTGCTAACACTGTTAAAAAGATGTTTCGTTCATTCAAATAGTTTTCCTATTCATCCCTGAAAACATTTCGGTACCTTTAAAGGAATGGGAACATGCAGTTGAGACACAAAATATTCCCTAACAGGGCCAAATGACTTCATGGGGGATGGGCCTGATCTGTCTGTGTAGAGACGAGGTTGCTTAGATAAATAGTGTGAATATGATTTGATTGTCCTCTGATACCCTCAAGAATCTGACCAGTGTAATCTGAAACAAACAGGTGAATACAAGGCAGGAATTAAAGTGTCAAACAACAGGGAATAAAGGGACTGAGGATAAGGAAGGAGCTTCGGGTCTTAAATTCCTTTTGCATCATGATGCTTCAGAGGACAAGGACCTTGAATGTGTTTTATTTTTATTAATACTTTTTTTACATGTATTAGCACACTTAACAAATCACTGAAATTGGCCCTTAGCACTATAGATTTTACCTTTTACACAAGAACATAAGTTATTTGCCAATACATCAGGGCCTCAGGGAAAGCATCCCCAGAGAGCCCTAGTCTTTAGTAACGTCCAACCTAGTCCAGGGTATTCAGGACTTTTCCATGAGCAAAGTCACCATTCCTATGCATCTTTCCATTTTGCACTTTGAACATATTCTCCCCAGTAGCCTGGCTCATGTTGTGACCTTGGTGTCACTAGGTCAGTTTGGAAGTAGTGGAGTAGTGGTGTGTTCTCCCTGAAGTGTCAGACAGCTGGCTGGAGTAGAGGCCTGTGTACCAGCCCCAGATCCTAAAGACATTTTTTTTTTTTTGTAGAAATTGGTGTCTTTGATGAAACGAAAGAACGTTGTTCCCAATATTTGCCTTTGCATGTATTTTTAGAATGTTAACCTGCACAGAATCATCCCTATTGGGTCTCCTCTAAGTGTAATTTATTGACTTGGAAAAAAAGCCTTTTTAATATAGTGTCATGAGAATGCCTGCCTACTTAGATCGTGAAATCTATTTTGTGAGGATCCCTGATAACTTGTAGAGTTTTGGTAATTTGTTCCTTGATGCTTTGAGAATAGGCACCTTAAGGTTGAAATCAAATGTGACTTTTTCTGTGAGCTGCTATTACATGTGACTCTCTTCTGTGAAGCATAGGGTTTAAATGTATTCTCAAGTCAGGTTCTGTTTCTGTCAGAGAAGACCATGTAAAAGATTCTACTGCTTTGTTTTCTTGTCAAGTCTTAATGCTGTCATACTATTAAGTTTTGCCTACTGGAGAGCTTTCAGTGGCACATATGAGCATAGCATCAGTTTCAGTTATTTTCACTGTTTCATACACTTCCTGATGCTCCTTTTTCCAGTGAAAGCATTTGTGTATCTTTCACTCGATTCTTCCTCACATAGTTCATTTGTCCTGGCTGTCCAGAACTCACACGTTTGCTTTAGCAAAGCCAGCTCTGTCCTTTGGGCCCCAGTCTCTGTGTGCCACCCTGCCCGTAGGGGCGATATAGAACGTTGCTCACTTCCGGTTCCCAGAATCCCCTGGGGTGTGCTTGGGCCGGCTTCTGTGGCGCCGGGGGCCCTCAGGCCTGTTCGGGGCTTGTTCTCGGCCGGCTTGAGGTCTTTCTCTGAGTTGCGGGCCCTCTCCTTGGATGCCGTGTGCTGCTTTCGGCCCAGTGGAGCCCTCTGCTCACCATGGCAGTGAGTAGACTCTTTGTCGAGATTCGTCCACCCAACAACTCCTTTTCTCCTCAGGCGTCTCACGGAAACGTCGCCTGTCGAGGGCTTTCTGGAACGTTCCGAGTTCTTTATTTTTACCTTAACCCCAGGAGTTGTACTTGGTGGCACGTTTCCCCAAGTAGATTTTTTATCACGTTATTTGAGTTGTGTATAACCAGCCTTTCCATTCTCAGTAGTTTTTAAAGGACGCTGGCCATTGGTGCGATAGTCCGGGGTGCAGTTTCTTCACCTTGTTTCTCCTGCCCACCCTCCGTTCCCCCTTCCTCTCCTCCCAATGCCTTCCTCATGCCTTTCATCTCTCCTCCACTGTGCCTAATGCCAAGCTCTGTCTCTCCTTCACAGGCCTTCCTCTCTCCCACTTCTGTCATTATTGCCTTCTCTTCCCAGTTTCTCTGTCATCAATTTGTTTTTCTCCCTGCCCAACCCTTTCTCTCTTACTTACCTATCCCCTCTCCCGTGTGCCCCTCCTTTTCCCTCTCCCCTGCATTCCCCTGACCAACTCTATTCTGTGTTTTCAGCATCCTCTCTCCTTGGACCTGCCCTTTTCAGTTTTGTCCCTTCTCTTTTTCGGGCTTTCCAAGACTCACCCATCACTTCCACCCTTTCCCATCTTCCTGTCCTGTTCCATTTCTGACTTTGGAACTGTTCTTCTCCTTTACCTGTGTTTGCCATCGTTTTCCCACCTTTGCAGTACCTGCCCCCTTCCAGCTTCCCCATTTCTTTTCCGCCCCCTCCCCCCTCTGCACAGTCCCCGTTTTAACTGTTTCATGCTGTCCTCTATAACCTTTTTGCCTTGTTCCCTATGGTCGTTTCGTTCTCTTTCCTACCCAAACCTATTTTGTAATACCCTCACCTGTTTCCACTTTTCCCATGCCTATCCTTTCAGTAACCATCACCAATTTTCCCTTTCAACATTCCTTTCCCCTTCCCCCTTAACTTCCTTCTTCACTCCCATTTCCTACCTCCTCTGATTTCCCATCCTTTTTCTTTGTATCAGGCCTCCAACCCTTTTGTATACCATTTCATTTTCTAAACCCTTCCTCCTGTGCAACCTTTTAACATTTATCTTTCCCTTTTTCCCTTTCCACATTTTGGAACTTGGTTTTTGTTTGTGTGTTGTTTGGTTGGTTGGTTGGTTGTTTTTCGATCTTTCCTGACACTTAGTCATTTGCAACCCCCTTCCCCATGTCCACTTTCATTCTCTTTCCTGTTCCTATTGCTTTCTGGCTTGTCAACCCCTGTTGTTAAATAGGCAGCTCTCCCTATTTCTGAATTCTTCCCTCACCATTTAATCTTATTCTTTCCTGTAGTTTTCCATCTTGTTTCTTGTGTCCATGTCCAGCTCCCATCTCCTCTTCCAGGCCCTTTGCAGCTCTTTTCCTTTTCTTACTTCTGCTGTTCTCCACATTTGTCCCGGAGATGAGATCCCTGTGTTTTTCAGGCTATATTTTCATGGTAGAAAAAGTGTACTAGGGAGTGCATAAGAGTTGAAGTTGGGTGGGTTGGATGTTAATGTTCCTATCAGTTTCCACTTACAGCAATATGTAAAGGATTATTTTCATCAGAATTCTTATGTCCAGCCCTGGATAGCTTTACATGTCATGTGCTTCAGTGTATATATATATGTCACATGGCCATTGATTGTGCTATTATTATCTTGAGAGACCAACATCATTAATGATAATATTGTGTTTTAATTTTAGATTGAATCTCCTTTGAATTCCTGTCAATCTGTGTGTGTGTGTGTGTTTGTGTGTGTGTGTGTGTGTATGTGTGTATGTATGTGTGTGTGTGTGTGTGTGTGTGTGTGTGTGTGTGTGTGTGAAGAGAGAGAGAGAGAGAGAGAGAGAGAGAGAGAGAGAGAGAGAGAGAGAGAGAGATAGTGTAGGGAGGGAGAGTATTTCTCTGCTGTGTGAGGGAGTAAGTTAATGTTTCCTGTATGAGTGCGTCCCTGGGGATGGAAACCTTTGTACTTACTGCAGGCATATAGATTTCTAAAGACAGCTTCCTGGAGCTGTTTCTGTCAATCCTCAATGTAAATTTTAAAATTGAACATGTTTTCTGTGCTTTTAACAAGGATATTTACCCATTGTTCCCCGTGAGTTTTTATCATTTCCTTTTTTGTTTAAATTTTACATTTGAAGTTATTTTAAGGAGTGTAAATATTCTTGCATGCTTGTTTGAAGTAAGGGCCTGATTTTCTACATTTGAATATGGACTCATGGTCTTCCTAAATACCGAGGTCTGGCTTTAAGTTGCTCTGTGGCTAAATCATGGGACATTGTCTTATTGTGTCCTTGGGTATAGTTGAGTATCTATGCACTTGCCATTACCTCTGCAGTGCTCTGATTTCAGGAATGTACCACCCTGTGCACTGTTAAACATTACTTTTTTGTCTTTTGTTTTTTTCTTTTTCTGGAAAGGGTTTCTCCATGATAACCTTACTGGCTGTGAAGCAAGTTACTGTGTAGTGCAAGCAGACCTCAAACTCACAGAAATCCCTGTGCCTCTCTCTTTCAGGTGGTGGAAGTAAAGTTGACATTTTTGTTTTTCCAATAGTGTGTATCTTAGAATCTGGCACCTTTGTTGGCCTGTCCTGAGCTCATGATCCACCTGCTCTTCCTCCCTAGTTCTAGGATTGTAGATGTGGAGCTCTTTGTAAGAAATACCATTTTATGCTGTTTTTCACACTCGTCTGTGGAATGCTCCCAGGACTTTTACTCATCATGTTTTGTGAAACGGTTTGGCTTTTCTTATTCTTCATCCACAGTAAATATATTTTATATTGTTTTGTTTTATGGATTTTTAAAAATATTTATTTATTTTATGCTGGACATAACTATACATGCCCTTTTTAAAAAAAATGTAAACAAACATTTATAAACAATATTTGGGAATTTGGGCATCATTCTTTCCAAACTGCTTCCTGCTGGTAGGGGGCCCTGTCATGGGGGAATCCTAAGAAGACGCAGAAATCCTGGCTGTAGTGGTCTGCAAGGCTGCATTGTCCCACTGATGTTGCTTCCAGGGGTCTTGCTCGATCAAAGCACATTAGACACATTAGTCTGGAAGGAATCCACAGGTTTTCATTTTCTGTGGAAACAAAATTAGAAATCCTTTTCCCCAGTAACTTGTCCTTAGGCTTAAATTTTGAAGTCAAAGCAATATATATTGAAATAACCCAGCAACATATGTTTCCTTCTTTCTTTATTAATAATATAATTTAAAAATTTTACATGTGGATCCCAGTTTCCTCTCCCTTCCTCCCTCCAACCCTCCCTCCCTCCCTCCCTCTCACCCACTTTCCCCTGTGACATGCACCCTGGCCACCCTCCCCTCCCATCCCCCCACTCCCATTCCACTTGTCAGGCTATGCTAACCAGGTTGGGTCATATAAATCTGTCAAGTCATTTGAAGTAGGGACTAGGACTACTCTCCTGTCTCTAGGTTAATGGGATATCTCTCCATGGGGGATGCGTCAGCAAGGTCCTTTTGTGCACCAGGAATAGATCCTGTTTCTACTGTCTGGGGTTCCCCCAGATTACTCAGTCCTTCCAGCTGAGACCCATATTCAGGGGATGTTTTATAGATTTTAT
The DNA here is from genome assembly GCA_030556225.1 of Cricetiscus sungorus. NCBI lineage: Eukaryota > Metazoa > Chordata > Mammalia > Rodentia > Cricetidae > Cricetiscus > Cricetiscus sungorus. The sequence continues at coordinate 8,842,378 of JANBXA010000337.1, read as the reverse complement.
AACCAAGAAGGTATTTGCTATATGTCTGCTAATAGTTCTGGCCTGTGTAAGCTGAGGTCTTCTTGACACTGCTGAGGTATTCTCTTTAGTCCCTCTTCCATAGGATCCTAGAACTGTGCTTGTGTTTTGGGGAACAAAACCATTGCTTTTATTGGTCCTCCGCATCATGGTGGCTTAAGTCATTGTGTGTGAGCTTTGGTGTTCTGTAGATGATGGAGGACTGGTTGTCATTCATGCATATTAAGAATATGTGCATATAGGGCAAAAAATATTGGACTAAACAGGACAACCCTTAGAAAGAGAATATCATTACAACCAATGTGTCAGTACTGCTGCATGTGGAAAACTACAGGAGAAAGTGTTTACAGTCAGGATATGGGATTTGTGAACACAATATAGCTATGACCGTACAATAAGTATTTCATGGTCTTTCCAGGTCCTCCTTGATAATCTGTATGAATGTGTGTGTCAGTTGTGTTGGTTATGAAAGGATAGGAATTGTACAGTTTAGTAGCTTAATCATGTCGGCCATAGACATGTAGTATATGGAGAGCTCATCAGATCTATCTCACTTGTGCTCTTATTCCAGCAAACATTTGTCCACACTGCTCATGTTTGCATGGTGATTTTCATTTCTTAGAGAGTGGCATGTCTTCAAGTTGTTCTTACATTTGTTTTCTTTGTTTTGAGAATTTGATAGGAGTTGGCCCATTAGTTTTAGTCCTTTTTTCTTTCCTAATCTTCTTTTATCATTCCAGTGGTTTTGTAAAGAATCAGCTAGCGGTGTTGTAATTAAAGAAAAGTGGTGCTGGAGACAAAGAAGACATGGGTTCCAGTTAGCAGGGCCTTTTGTTAGGAAAATGGATCATCAAAAGGGGAAAGAGAAGGGGAATACTGGCCACCTGAGACCAGAGCAGTGTGAGGGAGGAGAGGGAAAGAAAGTAGGGGAAGAGGAACACACACAGGGAGAGAGATGGGGAGGAAGAGGGAGAGAGAGAGGGTGATGGGGGGGGTGGGAAGTTCCCTCTTCAAAGGGAGCCCAGTGCATCTGCACAGGTGGTGCTCTTAGTGGGTGTATTGATGGCTTATCCTGTCAGAACCCCTAGGGCAGGCCAGTACAGACACCTGAGTGCTAACAAGTGATGCCTGTTTTCCTACCTATGTTTCCATTTCTTACTCTGAAAACATCTTTACTTATTTCTTTATTCACCACCCAAGATGCTACTTGTATTTCCCTGTGTTCCTTGCATTCGCTTCCTAGTTCCTGGCAGGGGAATTGTGTTTCTCATGGTTTTCTTTTCTTGGTTCTCAAAGCCGGGTACTGCCTGATACACAAGCCTCATGATTGGTTAGGTTTGTAAATGAATACACTTTGCAAACAGTTTACCCCTTGAAAATTGAAGCAGATACCTTCTTTATGTTGCTGAGAAAACACATCACGTTTCCAGTAAAGCCAGGGCTTAAGAAATAGAGGAGGCCATGCAAACACATAGGATTTTGTAAGACTCCAGCACAAAAGTCAGGAGACCCAGGTAATAGTTCAGACGGTTGAATTGTGCCTCTGGAGTGTGGGACCCTTCATAGCTACCTGATTGACTTGAAAACCATGTCTCTTCATTTGGCCTTGGGAGCAGGTCTCTTTAGGATTCCCAGGTTAGGCTGTAAATTCCTGTGCTGAAGCCATGTTCCCTAATGAGCTTTCCATGTTTCTGTGATGTTTGACAGGTTCCTTTGGCATTACCAGGTTTCAGGTTTCCTTTCCGTTTATGGTACAGAGTAGAGTAAAAGGGAGCTTTGGTCATGTTTTGTAAGTCTCAGGGTGTGTTGAATACCCTTTTTGTTTAGACTTATGTCAAATTTTACTACAGAGAAGCTTTATTAAGAGTGTGGTCATTTCCAGGATGTGTTTTATGACTTCTGTAGGTACTTAAAATATATACATGGATGTATGTCTCTATGTATGTACATACACTCATGCACACGCACACCCAGAGGCACACACACACACACACACACACACACACACACACACACACACACACACACAGGCAAACAGTTCCAAACATACCATGGATTTTGCATTGCTTCAGAGATAGTCAACCCAGTTCCCTTTTCATCAACTGGCCTCCTCTTCTTCTCCTCTTAAGTTCCAAGATTTCCGGTACAACATAACTTCCTGAATATTTCTGTTGTATCTTATCTGATATTTAGCTTTCAGAACATGTATTGCACCTTGCCCCGTTTTGAATTTCTCTGAGGCACAGACTTGTGAAGGTAGCACTCAATTCCTGGACAAGTCCAGTAATGGCCTGGAGTCAGGTCCTAATGAAGGTTGTAAGTTTGGCTTCTGACAATCCAGGTCTACCACACCTAAGAGGCTATGTTTGGCATTCCTCATTCCTTTGCTGTGCTCACTTTGGGTCTCACTGGAGATATTCTCTTTAGCTTTGTGCATCATCGGATTCCTGCTGACATTGATCCCAAGTATGAGGATTTTACGTGACACTGCCCTATTCTTCATTTCAGGAAACTGTATGTAGGGTATGCAGACTATTCTAATAAACACGCTCGCATCCGTAGTCAGCCACGGAAAGTTTACCCAATCACAAACTTTTCCTATCTTCTCTAACTTCTGGTCCTGTTGTCATCTCTCCCAGGACCCTGGCACTGCAAAACTCGCTGCTGTACTAGGACAAATGGTTCCTGAGCATGGACCCCAGAGTACAGGAGGAGGAGGAGGAGGAGGAGAAGGTGGAGGAGCAGGAGATGCAGGAGAAGGAGGAGTAAGTATGCCACAATGTAGACAGAAATAAGAGAAGCCAGGCCAGAGGGACTGCTTGAAGGTAGAGGCAGAAGTATTGGGAGTAAAATGACAAAGGTCAATGACATTCTGAAGAGCTTTTTCTGTTCCCTCACATGCTTCTTTTGGTCTTCTACTCTAGAACTTGGAGTGTGTCTTTATCACCCTTAGATAGTCTTTGCTTTCATTCAAATAGTCTTCCCTTGGATCCCCATTTCAGTAAATTTAAAGGCATGGGAGCATGTAGTTGAGAGACAGAATATTCCCTAACAGGGCCAAATGATTTCATGTGGATGGGCTTGAGCTGTCTATGTAGAGATGAGATCGCTTAGACCCTTAGTGTGAATATGATTTGATAGTCCTCTATACCCTCAAAAATCTGACCAGTGTAATCTGAAACAAACATGGGTACACGAGACAAACATTAAAGTTCCAAACAACTTGGAGAAAAGGGATTGAGGATAAGGAAGCAGCTGTTGATCTTAAGTTCCTTTTGCTTCATGTTGCTTCAGAAGAAAAGAACCTGGAATGCGTTTCTTTTTACTTTTTGAATGTATTAGTAGTCTTATATAATCACCAAAATTGGGCCTTAGCTCTGTATATGTACCTTGTTTTAGACACAAACATAAGGTATTTGCCATCATTAGGGTCTCAGGGGAAAGCAGTCCCAGACAAGTGTAGCCATTAATATCATGCAACGTAGTCTAGGGTATTCAGGACTTTTCTGTGAGCAAAATAAAATCACCATACTTGTGCATCTTTCCATTTTGAACTTTGAAACATACTCTTCACAGTGGTCTGTGTCATCTTTGTACCCGTTGTTTCACCATGTCGGTTTGGTAGTAGTGACATACCCTCCTCAAAATGTCAAAATATGGTTGGAGTACAGATAGTCCTGTGACTCCAGCCCCAGAGACTTTCCATTTTTTCTAGTAGTAAGTTCTATCTTTGATGAAATGAAGGAATGCTATTTCGGATATTTGCATTCCCACGTATTTCGATAATTTCACCCTGGACAGAATCATCCTTATTCGGTATTCTATCTGTAATTTATTGACATTGAAAAACAGCCTTAAAAAGAGAGTCTCATGAGAATGCCTGCCTACTTAGATGATAAAAATCATTTTTTGAGGATTCCTGATAAATCTAGAAGTTTGATACTCTGTTACTTTGAGCTTTGAAAAGGGGCACCTGGCTGTAGAAATCACAAGTGACTGTTTGTGAGATCTGGGTTTGTGAGAGCTGCCATTACATGTGACTGTCTCCTATAAAGCATAGGTGTAAAACATATTCTAAAGTGAGGTACTATTTCTCCCAAGTAGACCATGTAAAAGATTCTGTTGTTCTGTTATCTTGTCAACTCTTAATGGTGTCAGACTATTCGGTTTTGCATAATGGAGAGCCTTCAGACCACACGTGAGGTCAGCATCTGTTTCAGTTATTTTCACCGTTTTATACACATCCTCATGCCCCTTGTTGCAGCAGAAGCCTTTGCATATCCTTCACTCATTTTTTTTCTTTCCTTTGTATTTTTGTACATTGGTCCTGCCTGTCTTGAACTCGCTACTTTTCCTTACTTCCTGCTGATGGCTGCCTCCCTAGGGCCGTATATGGCCCAGACCAGCAGCAATTGAATTTCCCTATTGTGTATTTTGATAGTTTTTCTCTGAGAGAGAGAGAGAGAGAGAGAGAGAGAGAGAGAGAGAGAGAGAGAGAGAGAGAGAGAGAGAGAGAGAGAGAGAGAGCGTGCGCAGGAGACAGAGAGAGAGAGGGGGGAGAGTGTGAGAAAAAGAGGGAGGAAAGGAGCGAGGGAGGGAGGGTGGGAGCGAGGGAGGGACAGAGGGGGGACACGGGGGCAGTGGAGTATTATTTGTGTGCTTATGAAAGAGAGTAAATTTAGTGTTTCCTGTATGTTTGTGTCCCTGGGGATGCAAGCCTATGTACTCACTGCTGGCATATAGATTTTCAAGGACAGCTTCCTGGAGCTGTTTCTGTCAAGCCACAATGTAAGTTTATAAAATAGAAAGTACTTTCTTTGTTTATAACAAACATATTACGCATTTGTCCCTGTGAGTTTTATATTTTTATTTTATTGTTACCTTTGTAGTTATTTTTAAGGAGTTTCAGTATTCTTACATGCTGATCTGAGGAAAGGCCCTGATTTTCTACATTTGAATTTGTACTCATGGTCTTTCTAATTAACCCTGGCCAGATTTCCAATTGCTGTGTGCTTAGGACAAGGGATGTTGTCTTATTGTTTCCTTGGGTTGAGTGTTAGGGTCAATACACTTGCTACTGCCTCTGCAGTGCTCTGACTTCAGCAATGAACCACTCTGCACTGTGGATGCTTACTATTTTGTCTTTAGTCTTTGTTTTGTTGTTTGTTTGTTTGTTTCTGCTTTTCATTTTTTTTATTGTTTTGTTTTCTGGAATGGGTTTCTCCACGTTAACCTTTCAGGCTGTAAGAAAATTGCTATGTAGTGCAAGGAGTCATAAACTCACAGAGATCCCGTTTCCTCTCCCTCTGAGGTGGTGGGATCAAAAGTGACATTTTTGTTATCCAGCAGTGTACCTTAGAATCTGGCTGGCACCTGTGCTGGCAAGTCCTGAGTTCATGATCCACCAGCTGCATCCTCCCTGGTTTTAGGATAGTAGATGTGGGCCTCATTGCCCAGAAATACCTTTGCATGCTGTTTTTCAAACCGTCTGTGTATTGCTCCCAGGACTTTTACCCATCATGTTTTGATAAGCTACTTGGCTTTTCTTACTCATTATTAGAAGTCAATATATTTCATATATATTGTTTTGTTTTATATGTATTATTACCTTGAAGGTCTTCACAATTTGTCTGTTAATAGTTCCTGGCTATGTAAGTTGAGGTCTCCTTGACACATCTGAGGTATTCTGTTTAGTCCCTCTCCTATAGGATCCTAGAACTGTGCCTGTTTTGGGGGGAACAAAATCATTGTTTTTTGGTCCCTCCCCATCATGATGACTTAAGCATTGCATGTGAGTATTGGTTGTCTATAGATGATGGAGGGTTGGTTCCCTTGGATGCATAGTAAAAATATGTTCAGATAATGCATGAACTATTAGACTAAACAAGACACCCATAGAAATAGAACATTATTCCAACAAAAACGCAGTCCTACTGCAAGTGGAAAACTCCAGGGGCAGATGTGTTCAGTCAGGATATGGGGCTTTGTGAACTCATTATAGAGGTAGCAATGTAATAGGTATTTCATGGTCCTCTGTGATAAAATGTGTGAATGTGTGAATCGGTCATGTGGGTTATGAAAGATAGCAATTGGACAGGTTAGTAGATTCATCATGTGGGCCATAGACATGTAGTATGTGGAGAGCTCATCAGATCAGGCTCAGTTATGCTTATTTTCCAGCAAACACATGTGGACACTGCTTGTGTCTACCCGTTGATTTTCATTTTCCTGACAGTGGCAGTGTCTTTGAGTTGTTGTTCCACCGGTACTGAGTTTTCTGTGTTTTGTGAATTTCACAGGAGGTTGGCCCATTACTTTTAGTCCTTTCCTAGTCATCTTTTCCCATTTCAGTCATGTTGTAAAGAATTATGCTAGGGATGTTGTAATTAAACAATTGGTGCTGGAGACAATGAAATTATGGAACAGGGTTCATTCAATCAGCGAGTCTTTTGTAAGGGAAATCAGTCATAAACAGGGGGAAAGAGAAGGGGAATATTGGTCACTTGAGGCAGGAGAAGCCTGAGAGAGGAGGAGAGAAAGACGGAGAGGAACACACACACACACACACACACACACACACACACACACACACACACACACACACACCCCACACTCTGAGAGCAAGAGAGAAACAGAGGTAGAGCAAGAGCGAGGGGGCAAGAGAAAGAGAGAGAGAGAGAGAGAGAGAGAGAGAGAGAATTGGGGCGTAACACGGAGAGAGATAAGAGGGTGGGATGTGGACAGGGCTGTTTTCAAAGGGAACACAGTGATTATGCACAGGTGGTGCTCTTAGTAGCTGCATTGAGGGCTTATCCTATCAGAACCCCTAGGGCAGGCTAGTATAGATGCCTGAATGCTAAGAAGTGATGCCTGCTTACCTCCCTAGTTTGGTTTCTTATTCAGAAAACATTCTTACTTTTTTCTTCAGGAGCCACACAAGCTGCTATTTGTGTTTCCCTGTCTTCTTTGCAACAGCTTCCTATAGCCTCTTAGGTGGATGGTGTTTCTCAGTGATGGGAGAGGTTATTTTGTAATTATGTTTCTCATACTGGTTAATTAATAAAACACTGTGGCCAATGGGAAAGCAAGATAGGCGGGGGTAGGAAACAAGGAGGAAAGAGAAAGTAATAAGGAGGAGAGAGCATGTAGAGCATAGAGAAAGCAAGATGCAGGCCCACCGCACTCAGATAAGATGACCACGTAAAAATACTTAGATAAGTAAAAATGGGTAAATAATTAGGACAGATCTAGCCCATAAACAATAATGGTAACTGGCCAACAGGATTGTATCAAATACAGAGTCTCTGAGTGTTTTTTGGGGGCTGGTATGGCAGGTGGGCCGCAGGACCTGGCGACTGTCAGGGAGGAACAATGAATGGGACCAGGCGGCTGGCGGGAAAAACCTACATGTAACATCTCAGTGTTTTTTTTTTTCTTCCAAAAATCATGTTTATTTATCGACTTATGTTCTTTGTATTAGTTGTTCTTTTCATGAGGTTATTTTTTTTTTTTAAAAAAAAAAGCATTTATTTATTTTATGCTGGACATAATTATACATGCCTTTTTTTTTTAAAGTAAAACAAACATTTCTAAGCAGTATTTGGGAATTTGGGCATCATTCTTCCCAAGCTGCTTCCTGCTGGTCGGGGCGCTGTCATGGGAGAATCCTAAGAAGATGCAGACATCCTGACTGTAGCGGTCTGCAAGGCTGCATTGTCCCATTGTCGTTGCTTCAGGGGGTCTTGCTCGATCAAGCCACATTATTCTGGAAGGGATCCAGAGCTTTTCATTTACATCTCAGTGTTTTTGTTTTTGTTTTTTGTTTTTTTTTTGCCTTATTCTTAAATCCAGGGATTGTCTGTTACCCACGCCTAATGGTTGGTTAGTTTTGTAAATACATACATTGTGCAAACAAGAGTTTACCTCTTGAAACTAGAAGCAGGTATATTCTTTATGATACTGAGGGAACTCATCATGTTTCCAGGAAAGCCAGTGCTTAAGAGATTGAGAATGTCATGGAAACACATTAGATTTTGCAGGACACTGGAAAAATGGTATGGACATCAGGGAAATAGTTCAGATGGTTTTATTGTGGAAATGGAGTGCATGTGGATGGTTGGACCCTTCATAGCTTTCCTAGTGTCATGAAAACCATGTCCCCTCATTTGTCCTTGGGAGAAGGTCTCTTTTGGTTTGCCAGGTTAGGCCTTAAATTCTTGTCTGGAGCCATCTTCCCTCATGGGCCTTCCATATTTCTAGGATCGGTCACAAGGTCTTAGACATTACCAGTTTCTAGATTCCTTTTTGTTTATGGAACAGAGTAAAAGAGAAGTTAGGTCATGTTTTCTAAGTTATAGGGTGTTTTGAGTGCCCTTTATGTTTAGACTTGTATTAAATCGACTACAGAGAAGCTATTTTGAGACTGTGGTCATTTACAGCAACAATTTTATGCTTTTTTCTGGGTATGTAAAACATATATGGATGTACATATGCATGTATGTTTATTTACACACACACATACCCTCATAGCCACACATACCATCAGATTGCTAGAGATAGTTGATTCACTTCCCTCTTTTTTTCAAAGAGCTCTCCATCCTTGTCCCCCTGAGCTCCTAGATTTCAGACAAGACATATCTTTCTGAATATTTGTTGTATCTTACCATCTTACCTAATGTTTAGTCTTCAGAGCATGTTGTGGCCCCTTACCTGCCTATGACACTTGCTGAACTGTGTTTGTAGTGTTTATAGCAGCTTTACTCAAAATAGGCAGAACCTGGAAACAACCGAAATGCCACCCAGTGAAGAAATGAATGAAGAAAATGTAGTACATTTACGCCATGGAGTACATTACACAATGGAGCATGGGCTCCATCTCTTAGAGTTTCCTCTGTGCCTTTCATCCAAGCATTACTTATAAATCCTGCCTAAGTTGTTCTAGTAACCCTGTTACCCCCATATTTAGGTCCATATTTCGGTCGAGTTCCAACTACCCCATTTCCCTCTACTCAGGAAACAGGAGGAGCAAGCTTCTGCAAAGCAAGCTGTGTCCTTTGGGCCCCAGTCTCTGTGTTCCACCCTGCCGGTAGGGGGCGATATAGAACGTTGCTCACTTCCGGTTCCCAGAATCCCCTGGGGTGTGCTTGGGCCGGCTTCTGTGGCGCCGGGGCCCTCAGGCCTGTTCGGGGCTTGTTCTCGCCCTGCTTGAGGGTTTTCTCTGAGTTGCGGGCCCTTTCCTTGCATGCCGTGTGCTGCTTTCGGCCCAGTGGAGCCCTCTGCTCACCATGGCAGTGAGTAGACTCCTTGTCGAGATTCGTCCACCCAACAACTCCATTTCTCCTCAGGCGTCTCAAGGAAACGTCGCCTGTCGAGGGCTTTCTGGAACGTTCCGAGTTCTTTATTTTTACCTTAACCCCAGGAGTTGTACTTGGTGGCACGTTTCCCCAAGTAGATTTTTTTATCACGTTATTTGAGTTGTGTATAACCAGCCTTTCCATTCTCACTACTTTTTAAAGGACGCTGGCCATTGGTGCGATAGTCCGGGGTGCAGTTTCTTCACCTTGTTTCTCCTGCCCACCCTCCGTTCCCCCTTCCTCTCCTCCCAATGACTTCCTCATGCCTTTCATCTCTCCTCCACTGTGCCTAATGCCTAGCTCTGTCTCTCCGTCGCAGGCCTTCCTCTCTCCCACTTCTGTCATTATTGCCTTCTCTTCCCAGTTTCTCTGTCATCAATTTGTTTTTCTCCCTGCCCAACCCTTTCTCTCTTACTACCTATCCCCTCTCCCGTGTGCCCCTCCTTTTCCCTCTCCCCTGCATTCCCCCTGACCAACTCTATTCTGTGTTTCCAGCATCCTCTCTCCTTGGACCTGCCCTTTTCAGTTTTGTCCCTTCTCTTTTTCGGGCTTTCCAAGACTCACCCATCACTTCCACCCTTTCCCATCTTCCTGTCCTGTTCCATTTCTGACTTTGGAACTGTTCTTCTCCTTTACCTGTGTTTGCCATCGTTTTCCCACCTTTGCAGTACCTGCCCCCTTTCAGCTTCCCCATTTCTTTTCCTCCCCCTCCCCCCTCTGCACAGTTCCCGTTTTATCTTTTTCATGCTGTCCTCTATAACACTTTTGCCTAGTTTTTTTTTTGTTCGTTACATTATCTTTTCTACCCCAGCCTATTTTGTAATACCCTCACCTGTTTCCACTTTTCCCATGCCTATCCTTTCAAAAAACCATCACCACTTTTCCCTTTCCACATTCCTTTCTCTGTTCTCCCTAAGTCATTTCTTTGTACCCATTTCCTACCTCCTCTAGTTTTCCATCCTTTTTCCTTTGCACTGGGTCTCCAACCATTTTGTCCTGTGTTTTGTGAATTTGACAAAGAGTTGGCCCAGGATTTTAGTTCTTTCTTCTTTCCTCATCCTCTTTTGCCATGCTAGAGATGTTGTAATTTAAGAAAAGTGGTGATAGAGACCAAAATGTCATAGGACATGTTTCAAACAGCAAGGATTTTTATTAGGGAATAGATCATAAAAGGGGAATGAGAAGACCAACGCTGGCCATTTTAGAAATGAGAAGCTGGTGAGAGGATAGAGGAAAGAACGTAGAGAGAGGGATAGGAACAGACAGATGGAGAGTGGGGAGAGAGAGGAGGTTGCCCGTTGGACAGGTCCCTTTTAAAGGGGAACACAGTGAATATGCCCAGGTGGTGCTCTTAGTGGCTGCATTGATGACTTATCATGTCAGAACCCCTAGGGCAGGCCAGTACAGATGCCCGAATGCCATCAAGTAATGCCTGCTTTCCTACCTATGTTCCCATTTCTTAACGTGAAAAGGCCTTTACTCGTGTAATTATTCGCCACAAATGATGCTACTTGTGTTTCCCTGTCTTCCTTGCTTTTGCCTCCTAGTTCCTGTTAGGTGAATGGTGTTTGTCAGGGTATTCTTTTGCCTTTCTCTTCAAGCTTGGACTGCCTTTTACAATTTTTCCCTATGATTGGTTAGGTTTGTAAATGAATACACTGTGCAAACAGGAGTTTACCTCCCTTAAAATGGAGGCATGTATCTTCTTTATAATACTGAGAGATCTGATCATTTATCCAGGAAAGCCAGCACTTCAGAGATTGAGAAGGCCGTGCAAACACTTAGGATTTTGCAAGACTCTGGCAAACGGAGACCTGAGGAATAGTTCAGATGGTTGAATTTTGGTAAAGGATTTCCTGTGGAGTGTGATACTCTTCATAGCTAACACCTGTAACTTGAAAACTATGCCCCTTCATTTGCTTTGGGAGCAGATCTGTTTAGGTGTTCTATGTTAGGCCTTAAATTCTTGGCTTAAGCCATCTTCCCTCATGGCCCTTCCCCATGTCTGGGATTTTTGACGGGATGCTTTGACATTTTCTGATTTCAGGTTTCCTTTCAGATTATGGAACAGGGTAAAAGAGAGTTTCGGTCATGTTTTCTAAGTCTCAGGGTGTGTTGAGTGCCCATTTTGTTTAGACCATGTGTCAAATTTTACTACAGAGAAGATGTATTGAGAGTGTGGTCATTTACAGAAAGTATTTTATGGGTTTTGTGTGCACTTAGAAGATATATATCGATGTTATGAATCTATGTATGTTTACACACACACACACACACACTCACACACTCACCCACAAACACACACACACACACACACACACACACACACACACACACACACACAGTCTCACACATACCATGGATTTTGCATTGTTTCAGAAATAGTCAACCCGCTTCCCTTTTTGTCAGCTGGGCTCTCCTTCTTCTCCTCTTGAGTTCCACGATTTCAGGCACAGCATAACTTTCTGAATATTTCTGTTGTATCTTATCTGATATGTAGTCTTCAGAACATGTTATATCCCCTTGTCCTTGTTTGTGGAGTTCTCTGAGACACACACTGTGGAAAAGGAACTTAATTCCTGATCTAAAACAAGACCAGTAATGGCCTGGAGTCAGGTCCTGATGGGGGTTGTATCTTTGGCCTCTGACAATCCAGGTCTCCCCAACCTCAGAGGCTATGTTTGTCATTCCTATGGCTTCTGGTGCATTCACTCTGGGTCTCACTGGAGATATTCTGGGGTACCCTTTATGCATCACCGGCTTCCTGTTCACTTCCACCCCTTGTATGAGAATTCATGCTGACACTTTCCTGTTTTCCTTTCAGGAAAACTGTATTTAGGACACAGAATTTCCTAATAAACCTGCTTGAATCAGCAGGAAGCTTGTGAGAGCACACCTGATCTCAAACTTTTCCTATCTTCTCTAATTTCTGGTCCTGTTGTCATCTCTCCCAGGACACTGGCACTGCAAAAGTACCTGCTGGACTAGGAAAAACGGTTCCTGAGCATGGACCCCAGAGTACAGGAGGAGGAGGAGAAGAAGGAGCAGGAGGAGTAAGTATGCCATAATAAAGAGAAAAATAAGAGAAGCCAGGCCAGACGGACTGCCTAAAATGACGCAGAAAAGGTTGGCGGTAAAGTAACAATGGACAGCAGGGTTCTAAAGAGCTCCTTCACTTCCCTCACATGCTTCTTTTGCTCCAGTATTCTCGAACTTGGAGTGTGTTGCTAACACTGTTAAAAAGATGTTTCGTTCATTCAAATAGTTTTCCTATTCATCCCTGAAAACATTTCGGTACCTTTAAAGGAATGGGAACATGCAGTTGAGACACAAAATATTCCCTAACAGGGCCAAATGACTTCATGGGGATGGGCCTGATCTGTCTGTGTAGAGACGAGGTTGCTTAGATAAATAGTGTGAATATGATTTGATTGTCCTCTGATACCCTCAAGAATCTGACCAGTGTAATCTGAAACAAACAGGTGAATACAAGGCAGGAATTAAAGTGTCAAACAACAGGGAATAAAGGGACTGAGGATAAGGAAGGAGCTTCGGGTCTTAAATTCCTTTTGCATCATGATGCTTCAGAGGACAAGGACCTTGAATGTGTTTTATTTTTATTAATACTTTTTTTACATGTATTAGCACACTTAACAAATCACTGAAATTGGCCCTTAGCACTATAGATTTTACCTTTTACACAAGAACATAAGTTATTTGCCAATACATCAGGGCCTCAGGGAAAGCATCCCCAGAGAGCCCTAGTCTTTAGTAACGTCCAACCTAGTCCAGGGTATTCAGGACTTTTCCATGAGCAAAGTCACCATTCCTATGCATCTTTCCATTTTGCACTTTGAACATATTCTCCCCAGTAGCCTGGCTCATGTTGTGACCTTGGTGTCACTAGGTCAGTTTGGAAGTAGTGGAGTAGTGGTGTGTTCTCCCTGAAGTGTCAGACAGCTGGCTGGAGTAGAGGCCTGTGTACCAGCCCCAGATCCTAAAGACATTTTTTTTTTTTTGTAGAAATTGGTGTCTTTGATGAAACGAAAGAACGTTGTTCCCAATATTTGCCTTTGCATGTATTTTTAGAATGTTAACCTGCACAGAATCATCCCTATTGGGTCTCCTCTAAGTGTAATTTATTGACTTGGAAAAAAAGCCTTTTTAATATAGTGTCATGAGAATGCCTGCCTACTTAGATCGTGAAATCTATTTTGTGAGGATCCCTGATAACTTGTAGAGTTTTGGTAATTTGTTCCTTGATGCTTTGAGAATAGGCACCTTAAGGTTGAAATCAAATGTGACTTTTTCTGTGAGCTGCTATTACATGTGACTCTCTTCTGTGAAGCATAGGGTTTAAATGTATTCTCAAGTCAGGTTCTGTTTCTGTCAGAGAAGACCATGTAAAAGATTCTACTGCTTTGTTTTCTTGTCAAGTCTTAATGCTGTCATACTATTAAGTTTTGCCTACTGGAGAGCTTTCAGTGGCACATATGAGCATAGCATCAGTTTCAGTTATTTTCACTGTTTCATACACTTCCTGATGCTCCTTTTTCCAGTGAAAGCATTTGTGTATCTTTCACTCGATTCTTCCTCACATAGTTCATTTGTCCTGGCTGTCCAGAACTCACACGTTTGCTTTAGCAAAGCCAGCTCTGTCCTTTGGGCCCCAGTCTCTGTGTTCCACCCTGCCCGTAGGGGGCGATATAGAACGTTGCTCACTTCCGGTTCCCAGAATCCCCTGGGGTGTGCTTGGGCCGGCTTCTGTGGCGCCGGGGGCCCTCAGGCCTGTTCGGGGCTTGTTCTCGGCCGGCTTGAGGTCTTTCTCTGAGTTGCGGGCCCTCTCCTTGGATGCCGTGTGCTGCTTTCGGCCCAGTGGAGCCCTCTGCTCACCATGGCAGTGAGTAGACTCTTTGTCGAGATTCGTCCACCCAACAACTCCGTTTCTCCTCAGGCGTCTCACGGAAACGTCGCCTGTCGAGGGCTTTCTGGAACTTTCCAAGTTCTTTATTTTTACCTTAACCCCAGGAGTTGTACTTGGTGGCACGTTTCCCAAGTAGATTTTTTATCACGTTATTTGAGTTGTGTATAACCAGCCTTTCCTAATAGGGCCGTATGCCTTTCATCATATGGGCTTATGCTGTATATGTAGACATGAGACTGCTTAGACCCATAGTGTGAATATGATTTGTTTCCTCAGATACCCTCAAAAATCTTACCAGGGTATTCTGAAACACACCCAGTACACAAAACAGCAATTAAAGTCCTAAACAACAGGGAGAAAAAGGACTTAGGATAAGGAATCAGCTCCAGGTCTTAAATTCCTTTTGCTTCATAATTCTTCAGAGGACAAGGAATCATAAGTGTGATTCCTAGCTTATTTTTAATGAATTACTAGAAGTGTAAAATTGCCAAAATTTTGCCTTAGTTTTATATATGTACCTTTCTGGGGATACTAGTCCAAGGGAGGGGAAGGAAAAGAAATGGGGAAGCTGGAAGAGGGCAGGTACTGCAATGGTGAGAAAATGATGGCAAACAGGAGAAGAGTTCCAAAGTCAGAAATGGAACAGGACAGAAGATGGGAAAGGGTGGAAGTGATGGGAGAGGCTTGTGAAGGGTGAAAAAGAGAAAGGAGTAAACTGCCAAGCTAGTCCAGGGCATTCAGAACTTTTTCATGAGGAAAGTCACCATTTTTGTGCATCGTTCCAGGTTTAAGTTTAAACATAGTATCCACAGTGGCCTAGGGTATCTTTGTGATCTTAGTATCACTAGGTTTGGAAGTAGTGATGTGCTCTCCTCAAAGTGTCAGACAGCTGGCTGGAGTGTAGTCCTGTGGCGCCAGCCCCTTTACCTATCCATTTTTTCTTGTAGTAAGTGGTGTCTATGATGGAATGAAAAAATGGTGTTTTTTATAATTTCATTGGCACGTATTTAGACAATGTTAACCCTGACAGAATCATCCCTATTCAGTCTGCTGTCTGTAATTGATTGACATTGAAAAACACTCTTTAAAAAGAGAGTGTCATGAGAATGCCTGCCTAATTAGATCATGACAACCCTTTTGTGAGGATTCTTGATAAGTTGTATAGGTTTGTTACTTTGCTACTTGGTGCTTTGAGAAAAGGCACCTGAGTGTAGAAATCATATGTGTTTCTAAGAGCTGTGTTACTGGTGACTGTCTCTTGAGTACCATATTGTTAAAACCGATTGTAAAGTCATGATCTATTTCTCCCAGAGAAGACCATGTTAATGATACTGCTGCTATATTTTCTTGTCAACTCTTAATGCTGTCAGACTGTTAAGTTTTGCCTACTGGAGAACTTTCAGTGCCACACATGTGGGTAGCATCTGTTTCAGTTATTTTCACATTTGTATACACTTCCTGGTGCCCCTTATTTCAGTGAAAGCCTTTGGATATCCTTCACTCATTTTTTTTCTTTCTATTCTTTATTTGTTCATGGCCCTGCCTCTCCTGAACTTGCCAATTTTCTATTCTTCCTGTGATGGCTGCCTCCCAGAGCAGAATGGTTCAGGCCAGCAGCATTTGAATTTCGCTCCCAATTGTGTATTTTCAGTGTCTTTCTCTGAGAGGGAGAGGCAGTGGAGTATTTGTCTGCTTGTGAGAGAAAGTTTAGTGCTTCCTGAATGTCTGTGTCCCTGGGGATGCAAACCTTTGTACTCACTGCAGGCATATAGATTTCCAGTGACAGATTCTTGGAGCTCTTTCTGTCAATCTACAATGTAAGCTTCAGAATTGAACCTATTTTCTGTGTTTATAACAAGCATATTTCCCCATTTATTCCCGAGAGGTTTTATTTTTTTTATTTTTGTTACATTTGCAGTTACTTTTAATGAGTACAAATATTCATTCATGCTTGTCTGAAATAAGGCCCTGATTTTCTCTTTCGAAATTGGGCTCATGTTCTTCCTAAATAACCAAGGTCAGGCTTCCAATTGCTCTGTGCCTTAATACATGGGACATTTTCTAATTGTGTCTTTGGGTGGAGTGCCAATGTATAGAAACTCGCACTCCACCCAATGCCTCTGCTCTGCTCTGATTTCAGGAATGAACCAGGCACTGTTGTACATTATTTTTCTGTCTTTTGTTTAGTTTTTTTTTGCTTTTCCCTTCCTTCCTTCCTTCCTTCCTTCCTTCCTTCCTTCCTTCCTTCCTTCCTTCCTTCCTTCCTTCCTTCCTTCAAAGCTTTTCTCTACATTAACCTTCCTGGCTATAATAGACCATGCTTTGTAATGCAAGCAGGGCTCAAACTTGGAGATCCCTGTGCCTGTCCCTCTAGAGTGCCAGCATTAAAGTTGACATTTTGGGTTATCCAAAAGAGTCTATCTTAGAATCTGGCCCCTGTGCCCTGCTGCCATGAGTTCATGATCACCCATCATGTTTTATTAAGATGTTTGCCTTTACTATTCTGTTTTGGCAATGAATATATATTTTATATTCTCTTTGTTTTATATATGTTATTACCAAGAAAGTATCTGCTGTGTGTCTGTAAATAGTTCAGCCCTATGTAAGCTGAGGTCTCCTTGATATTTCTGAGGTATTCTGTTTAGTCCCTCTCTTACATGATCCTATAACTGTGTGTGTTGTGGGGAAGAAAATTAATGCTTTTTGGTCCTCCCCATCATGATGACTTAAGTCATTGCATGTGAGTATTGGTTGTCTGTAGATGATGGAGAACTGGTTCTTTTTGATGTATAGTAAGAATATGTACAGATAGTGCATGAATTATTAGACTAAGCAAGACACCCATAGAAAGAGAATATTATTCCACCCAATGAACCAGTCTTGCTGCAAGTGGAAAACTCTAGGGTGTTCAGTCAGGATATGGGGCTTTGTGAACACAATATAGCGATAGCAATGTAATAGATATTTCATGGTCATCTGTGATAAAATGTGTGAATGTGTGTATCAGTCGTTTGGGTTATAAAAAGATAGGAATAGTGCTGGTTAGCAGAGTGATCATTTGGGCCATAGACAGGTAATATATGGAGAGCTCGTTAGATCAGGCTCATGCATGTTCATTTACCAGCAAACACTTGGGCACACTGTTCGTGTTATTCAGTGATTTTCATTTCTTTGACAGTGGCAGTGTCTTTAAGTTATTCTTCTACTGGTCCTGCATTTGTTTATCTGTGTTTTATGATTGAAAGTTGGTTGGCCAATTAGTTTTAGTCCTTTTTGTTTCATAAGTCTCTTTTACCATTTCAGTCATGTTGTAAAGATTATGTCAGTGATGGTATAATTGAAGAAAACAGGTGGTGGATACAAAGATGGCATCAGACAGGGTAAAAGGAGAGGTTTTATTTTTCATTTTGAATTAGGAAAAGGAATCATAAAAAGGGGACAAGAAGGGGAAGACTGGCCTTCAAAGACACAAGCAGCAGGAGAGATGAGAGTAGGAAGAAAATAGAGTTGGGGAGGGAGAGACAGGAGGATGGGAGGTAGGCAGGGCCCTTTTAAAGGGGAACACAATGAATATGCACAGGTGGTGCTCTTAGTAGCTGTATTGAGGGCTTATGCTGTCAGAACCCAGGTGCAGACCAATACAGATGACTGAATGCTAAGAAGTAATGCCTGCTTACATACCTATATTTGGATTTCTTCTTTTGAAAAAAAATATATACATACATACATACATACATACATACATACATACATACATATATATATATATATATAGCACAAACTGACTCTTGTGTTTTCTTGTCCTCCTTGCAACAACTTCCTACACCTGTTAGGTGAATGGTGTTTGTCATTGCTTTCTTTTACCTTGTTATTAAAGCCTGGGATTGTCTGTTACCCAAGCCTTATGGTTGGTTAGGTTAGAAAATGAATACACTGTGCAAACAGTTTACCTATTGAAAATACAAGCAGATATCTTCTTTATGATACTAAGAGAACTCATCATGTTTCCAGGAAAGCCAGTGCTTAAGAGATTGAGAATGTCATGCAAACACATTAGAGTATGTAGAACTCTGGAAAAATGGTCAAGACTTCAGGGAAATAGTTCAGATGGTTTTACCTTGGAAATGCAGTACCTGTGGATGGATGGACTCATAGCTATACCAGTGTATTGAAAACCATGTCCATACATTTGGCCTTGAGAACAGGTCTCTTTAGGTTTTCCAGGATAGGCCTTAAATTCTTGGCTGGAACCATCTTCCCTCATAGGCCTTCCATATTTCTGGGATCTTTGACAGGGTCCTTTGACATGACAAGTTTCAGGAATCCTTTTTGTTTATGGAACAGATTAAAAGAGATCTCAGTCATGTTTTCTAAGTTTCAGGATGTGTTGAGTATTCTTTTTGTTTAGACTTGTGTCAAATTCAGTTACAGAGAAGCTGTTTTGAGAGTGTGGTCATCTACAGCAACAATTTTATGCTTTTTCAGGGCATGTAAAACATATATATGGATGTACATATGCAAGTATGTTTGTTTATACACGCACATACCATCATACCCACACATAATCTCACACATACTATCACATTGCTAGACATAGTTGATTCACTTCATTCTTGGTCCACTGGGATCTCCTTCCTTACCCTCCTGACCTCCTGAATTTCAGGCACAACATAACTTTCTGAATATTTCTGTTGGATCTTATCTGATATTTAGTCTTCAGAACATGTTCTGACCCTTTACCTGTCTATAACACCTGTTTAACTGTGTTTGTAATTTTTATAGCAGCTTTATTCAAAATAGCCTGAACCTGGAAAAAACCTATATGCCCCTCAATGAAGAAATGAATAAAGAAAATGTGGAACATTTACACCATGGAGTACATTACACAATGGAGCTTGGGCTCCATCTCATAGAGTTTACTCTGTGCCTTTCATTCAAGCGTTAATTATAAATCCTGCCTAAGTTGTTCCAGTAACCCTGTTACCCCATATTTAGGTCGAGTTCCAACTACCCCATTTCCCTCTACTTAGTATACAGGACGGGCCAGCTTCTGCAAAACAGGCTGTGTCCTTTGGGCCCCAGTCTCTGTGTTCCACCCTGCCCTTAGGAGGCTATAGAGAACATTGCTCACTTCCGGTTCCCAGAATCCCCTGGGGTGTGCTTGGGCCGGCTTCTGTGGCGCCGGGGCCCTCAGGCCTGTTCGGGGCTTGTTCTCGGCCGGCTTGAGGGCTTTCTCTGAGTTCCGGGCCCACTCCTTGGATGGCGAGTGCTGCTTTCGGCCCAGTGGAGCCCTCTGCTCACCATGGCAGTGAGTAGACTCTTTGTCAGGATTCGTCCACCCAACAACTCCGTTTCTCCTCAGGCGTCTCACGGAAACGTCGCCTGTCGAGGGCCTTCTGGAACTTTCCAAGTTCTTTATTTTTACCTTAACCCCAGGAGTTGTACTTGGTGGCACATTTCCCCAAGTAGATTTTTTATCACGTTATTTGAGTTGTGTATAACCAGCCTTTCCATTCTTACTACTTTTTAAAGGACGCTGGCCATTGGTGCAATAGTCCAGGGTGCAGTTTCTTCACCTTGTTTCTCCTGCCCACCCTCCGTTCCCCCTTCCTCTCCTCCCAATGCCTTCCTCATGCCTTTCATCTCTCCTCTACTGTGCCTAATGCCAAGCTCTGTCTCTCCTTCGCAGGCCTTCCTCTCTCCCACTTCTGTCATTATTGCCTCCTCTTCCCAGTTTCTCTGCCATCAATTTGCTTTTTCCCTGCCCAACCCTTTCTCTCTTACTACCTATCCCCTCTCCCGTGTGCCCCTCCTTTTCCCTCTCCCCTGCATTCCCCTGACCAACTCTATTCTGTCTTCCCAGCATCCTCTCTCCTTGGGCCTACCCTTTTCAGTTTACTCCTTTCTCTTTTTCACCCTTCACAAGCCTCTCCCCATCACTTCCACCCTTTCCCATCTTCTGTCCTGTTCCATTTCTGACTTTGGAACTCTTCTCCTGTTTGCCATCATTTTCTCACCTTTGCAGTACCTGCCCTCTTCCAGCTTCCCCATTTCTTTTCCTTCCCCTCCCCCATTAACTGTTCCTGTTTTAACTTTTTCATGCTGTCCTCTATACCCTTTTACCTTGTTTCTTTTGTTTGTTTCATTCTCTTTCATACCCCAACCCATTTTGTAATTCTCTCATGTTTCCACTTTTCCCTTGCCTATCCTTTCAATACCATCACTACTTTTCCCTTTCCCCATTCCTTTCCCCTTTCCCCTTAACTTCCTTCTTTGCATCCATTTCCCACCTCCTCTAGTTTTCCATCCTTTTTTCTTTGCATCAGGCCTCTAAACTTTTTGTATACCATTTGTTTTCTAAACCCTTCCTCCTATGCAATCCTTTATGATTTATTTTTCTCTCCAGCCCTTCCCACATTTTCTAACTTGTTTATTTGTTTATGTGTTGTTTGGTTGGTTCATTAGTTGGTTGGATGTTTTCGATCTTACCTGACACTCAGTCATTTACACCCCCCTTCCCCATGTCCAGTTTCATTCTCTTTCCTGTTCCTATTGCTTTCTGGCTTGTCAACCCTTTGTTGTCAAGTAGGCACCTATCCTTATTTCTGAATTCTTCTCTGCTTTCCCTAACCATTTAATCTTAGTCATTCCTACACTTTTCCATCTTTTTGCTTGTGTCCATGTCCAGCTCCCTTCTCCTCTTCCAGCCCCTTTTCAGCTTCTTTCCTTTTCTTACTACTGCCGTTCTCCACATTTGTCCTCGTGCTGAGATCCCTGTGTTTTTCAGGGTATATTGCCATGGTAGATAAAGTGTAGTAGGGTGTACATAAGAGTTGAAGTTGATGATACTGGGTGGATTGGGTTTTAATGGTCCTATCAGTTTCCACTTAGAGCAACATGTAAGGGATTATTTTGATCTGTATTTTTATGTCCATCCCTGGATAGCTTTACATTTCATGTCCTTCAGTACACATGTCACATCGCCTTTGATTGTGCTATTATCTTAGGAGACCAACATCATTAATGATAAATATTGTGTTTTAGTTTTAGATTGAATTTCCTCTTGTTTCCCTGTCACTCTGTGTGTGTGTGTGTGTGTGTGTGTGTGTGTGTGTGTGTGAGAGAGAGAGAGAGAGAGAGAGAGAGAGAGAGAGAGAGAGAGAGAGAGAGAGAGAGAGAGAGATGGAGAGAATATTTCCTATGTGATAGAGTAAGTTAATATTTCCTGTATGCCTGTACCCCTGGATATGTGAATTTTTTACTTACTGCAGGCATATAGATTACTAAAGACAGCTTCCTGGAGCTGTTTTTGTGAATCATCAATGTAAGTTTTAAAATTGAACGCGTGTTTTCTATGTTTTTAACAAGGGTATTTCCCCCTTGTTACCTGTGAGTTTTATCATTTCTTTTTTTTTTTTACATTTGCAGTTATTTTTAGGAGTATAAATATTCTTGCATGTTTGTTTCAGTTAAGGACCTGATTTTCTACACATGAATTTGGACTCATGGTCTTTCTAAATAATGCAGGTCAAGTTTCAAATTGCTCTGTAGCAAAATCATGGGACATTGTCTTATTGAATCCTTGAGTGGAGTGTTAGTGTCCGTGCAGTTGCCATTACCTCTGCAGTGCTCTGATTTCAGGAATGAACCACCCTGTGCACTGTTGAATATTACTTTTTTGTCTTTTGTAATTTTTTTAGTTTGTTTCTTTTTGTGGAAAAGGTTTCTCTCAGATATCCTTCCTGACTGTGAAGTAAGTTACTGTGTATTGCAAGCAGTCCTCAAACTCACAGAGATCACTGTACCTCTCTTTTTCTGCTGGTGGAAGTTAACTTAACATTCATTTCAAAACAGTGTTTATCTTAGAATTTGACACCTGTGTTGGCCTGTCCTGAGCTCATGATCCACCTGCTACATCCTCCCTAATTCTACGATTGAGGATGTGGGGCTTAACACCCAGAAATATGTTTTCATTCTTGTTTTCACATTCATCTGTGGAATGCCCCCAGACTTTTACTCATCATGTTTTGTTAAGCTGTTTAGCTTTTCTTATTCTTCATCAACAGTAAATATGTATTTTATATTTTTTGTTTTTATATATGTTTAAGCAAGAAGGTATTTGCTATATGTCTGTTAATAATTCGCCCTATGTAAGCTTAGGACTTCTTGACTCATCTGAGGTATTCTGTTTAGTCCCTCTTCTATAGGATCCTAGAAATGTACTTTTGTTTTGGGGAACAAAACCTTTACTTTTATTGGTCCTCCCCATCATGGTGACTTTAGTAATTACATGTGAGTTTTGATTGTAGATGATGGTTGTCATTGATGCATATTAAGAATATGTGCATATACTGCAAAAAGTATTAGACTAAACAGGACAACCCTTAGAGAATATTAGCACAACCAATGTGTCAGTACTGCTGCATGTGGAAAACTACAGGAGAAAGTGTTTGCAGTCAGGATATGGGATTTGTGAACACATATAGCTATAACCATATAATAAGTATTTCATGGTCTTTCCAGGTCCTCCTTGATAATCTGTATGAATGTGTGTGTCAGTTGTGTTGGTTATGAATGGATAGGAATTGTACAGTTTAGTAGATTCATCATGTGTGCCATAGACATGTAGTATATGGAGAGCTCATGAGATCTGTCTCACTTGTGCTCTTATTCCAGCAAACATTTGTCCACACTGCTCGTGTTTGCATGGTGATTTTCATTTCTTAGAGAGTGGCATTCTTCAAGTTGTTCTTCTAGGTATCCTACATTTGTTTATCTTTGTTTTGAGAATTTGATAGGAGTTGGCCCATTAGTTTTAGTCCTTTTTTCTTTCCTAATCTTCTTTTATCATTCCAGTGGTTTTGTAAAGAATCAGCTAGCGGTGTTGTAATTAAAGAAAAGTGGTGCTGGAGACAAAGAAGACATGGGTTCCAGTTAGCAGGGCCTTTTGTTAGGAAAATGGATCATCAAAAGGGGAAAGAGAAGGGGAATACTGGCCACCTGAGACCAGAGCAGTGTGAGGGAGGAGAGGGAAAGAAAGTAGGGGAAGAGGAACACACACAGGGAGAGAGAGATGGGGAGGAAGAGGGAGAGAGAGAGGGTGATGGGGGGGGTGGGAAGTTCCCTCTTCAAAGGGAGCCCAGTGCATCTGCACAGGTGGTGCTCTTAGTGGGTGTATTGATGGCTTATCCTGTCAGAACCTCTAGGGCAGGCCAGTACAGACACCTGAATGCTAACAAGTGATGCCTGTTTTCCTACCTATGTTTCCATTTCTTACTCTGAAAACAACTTTACTCATTTCTTTATTCACCACCCAAGATGCTACTTGTATTTCCCTGTGTTCCTTGCATTCGCTTCCTAGTTTTCCTGGCAGGGGGATTGTGTTTGTCACGGTTTTATTTTGCCTGGTTCTGAAAACCTGGTACTGCCTGATACACAAGCCTCATTACTGTTTTAATTGAATACACTGTGCAAACAGTTCACTCCTTGAAAATTGAAGCAGTTATCTTCTTTATGTTACTGAGAAAACTCATCATGTTTCTAGTAAAGCCAGGGCTTAAGAAATAGAGAAGGCCATGTAGACTCATAGCAATTTGCAGGACTCCAGCAAAAAGTTTAGGAGACCCAGGTAGTAGTTCAGAGGGTTGAATTGTGGACAAGGAATGCCTCTGGAGTGTGGGACCCTTCATAGCTACCTGATTGACTTGAAAACCATGTCTCTTCATTTGGCCTTGGGAGTAGGTCTCTTTAGGATTCCCAGGTTAGGCTGTAAATTCCTGGGCTTAAGCCATGTTGCTTCAAGGGCTTTGCATAATTCTGTGACGTTTGACATTACCAGTTTTAAGATTTCCTTTCGGTTTGTGGAACAGATTAGAGCAAAAGAGAACTTTGGTCATGTTTTCTAAGTCTCAGGGTGTGTTTATTGCATTTTTTGTTGTTGTTTAGACTTGTGTCACATTCTACTACAGAGAAGCAGTTTTGATAGTGTGGTCATTTACAGGAAGTATTTTATGCCGTTTGTAGGTATTTAAAATATTTACATGGATGTATGTATTTATGTATTTTCTCTCTCTCTCTCTCTCTCTCTCTCTCTCTCTCTCTCTCTCTCTGTCACACACACACACACACACACACACACACAAGAGTCTCAGACATTCATACTGTGTATTTTGCATTGCTTGAGTGATCGTCAACCCACTTCCTTTTTGTTCAGCTGGGTTCTCCTTCTTCTTTTGAGTTCCAGTATTTCAGGTACAACATAACTTTCTGAATATTTTTGTGTTACCTAATATTTAGACTTCAGATCATGTCATGTTCTTTGACCTTGTTTTTTAATTTCTCTGGGACACAGAGTTATGTATATGGAACTTAATTCCTAGAATAAAACCAGGTAGATACTTGACAAGACCAGTGTTGGCCTGCAGTCAGGTCCTAATGGGGGTTATGTCTTTGGCTTCTGACAACGAAGGACTACCTGAACTGAGAGGCTATGTTTGTCATCCCTAATGCCCCTGGTACGCTACTTTGAGTTTTTCTTGAGATATTCTGTTTTACTTTATTGCATCATCAGATTGATGCTGACTTTGACCCCATGTATGTGGAGTTTTACCTGACACTTCCCTATTTTTCTTTTCAGGAAATTGTATGCAGGATACAGAATATTCTAATAAACATACTTGCATCCATAGTCAGCCACTGAAAGTTTATCCAATCACGAACTTTTCCTATCTTCTCTAACTTCTGGTTCTTTTATCATCTCTCCCAGGACTCTGGCACTGCAAAACTTGCTGCTGTACTAAGACAAATGGTTCCTGAGCATGGACACCAGTATACAGGAGGAGGAGGAGGAGATACTGGAGCAGGAGGAGTAAGTATACTACTACTGAGAGAAATAAGAGAAGCCAGGCCAGAGGGACTGCCTGAAGCGAGAGGCAGAAGTATTGGGAGTAAAATGACAAAGGACAATGACATTCTGAAGAGCTTTTTCTGTTTCCTCACTTGCTTCTTTTGGTCCCCTATTCTAGAACTTGCAGTGTGTCTTTAATGCCCTTAGAAAGTCTTCAAATATTCTTCACTTGGATCCCTGAAAATGTCTCAATAAATACAAAGGCATGGGAACATGTAGTTGAGACACAAAATATTCCCTAACAGGGCCAAATAACTTCATGTGGATGGGCCTGATCTGTCTGTGTAGAAATGAGATCACTTAGACCCATAGTGTGAATATGAGTAGATTGTCTTCTAATATCCTCAAAAATCTGACAAGTATAATCTGAAACTTTTGGGTATATGAGACAGACATTAATGTTCCTGACAACTTGGAGAAAAGGGATTGAGGATAATGAAGCAGCTGTTGATCTTAAATTCCTTTTTGCTTCATGTTGCTTCAGAAGAAAAGAACCTTGAATGTGTTTCTTTTTATTTTTATGTATTAGTAGTCTTATAGAATCACCAAAATTGTGCCTCAGCTTTGTATATGTATCTTGTTTTATACACCAACATAAGGTATTTGTCCATACATTAGGGTCTCAGGGAAAGCAGTCCCAGACAATTAATTTAGCCATTAATATTGTGTAGTCTTGTCCACGGTATTCTGGACTCTTTCAAGAGCAAAAGCACCATTCTCGTGCATCTTTTTATTTTTAAGTTAGAAATATACTCTCCACATTGGTCTGTGTCATCTTTGTACCCTTTGCATCACCATGTCATTTGGGTGACACATTTGAGATGTGTTCTCTCCTAAATGTCAAAATATAGGTGGAGTACAGACAGTCCTGTGACTCCAGCCCCAGAGACTTTCCATTTTTCTAGTAGTAAGTTCTATCTTTGAAGAAATCAAAGAATGCTATTTCTGATATTTACATTCACATGTATTTTGATAATTTTACCCTGGACAAAATCATCCTTATTTGGTCTGCTGTCTATAATTTATTGACATTGAAAAAAATAGCCTAAAAAAGGGAGTCTCGTGAGAATGCCTGCCTACTTAGATGATAAAAATCATTTGTGAGGATTCCTGATAAATTTAGAGGTTTGTTATTTTGTTACTTTGTGCATTGAAAAGGGGTGCCTGACTGTAGAAATCACAAGTGAATGTTTCTTAGAGCTGAGTTTGTGAGAGCTGCCATTATATGTGACTGTCTCTTATAAAGCATAGGTTTAAAACATATTCTAAAGTGAGGTTCTATTTCTCCCAGAGAAGAGCATGGAAATGATTTGGCTGCTCTGATGATTATCTACTCTTAATGTTGTCAGACTATTAAGTTTTGCCTACTGGAGAGCTTTCAGTTTCGCACAGTGTGGGTAGCATCTTTTTCAGTTATTTTCACTGTTTTATACACTTCCTGTTGCCCCTTGTTCCAGCGAAAGCCTTTGTATATCCTTCACTCATTTGCTCTTCACATTGTTTAATTCATTGTTCCTGCCTGTCTTGAACTCACTAGTTTTCTTCCTGATGATGGCTGTCTCCCTATGGCCATATGGCCTGGGCCAGCAGCATTTGCATTTCTCTCCCTCTTGTGTTATTTCAGTATCTTTCTCAGAGAGAGAGAGAGAGAGAGAGAGAGAGAGAGAGAGAGAGAGAGAGAGAGAGAGAGAGAGAGAGAGAGAGAGTGTGAGATAGAGACAGAGAGATAGAGAGGGGGGAGAGAGGGGGAGAGAGAAGTTGGAGTATTAGTCTGCCTGTGAAAGAGTAAGTTTAGTGTTTCCTTTATGTCTTTTTCCCTGGGGATGCGAACCTTTGTACTCACTGCTGGCATTTAGATTTTCAGTGACAGTTTCCTGCAGCTGTTTCTGTCAATCCACAATGTAAGGTTTTAAAATTGAACCTATTTTATGTGTTTATAACAAGCATATTTCTGCATTTGTCTGTGTGAGGTTTTAACATTATTTTAATGTTACATTTGCAATTACTTTTAAGGAGTTTAAACATTCTTACATGCTTGTGTGAGGTAAGGCCCTGATTTTCTACATTTGAATTTGGATTGATGGTCTTCCTACTTAACCCTGGCCACAATTCCAATTGCTTTGTGCCTATGACATGGGACATTGTCTTATTGTGTCCTGGGGTGGAGTGTTAGTGTCTATGCACTTGCTACTGTCTCTGAAGTACTCTGATTTCAGGAATGTACCACCCTGTGCACTGAGGAAGCTTAATTTTAGTCTTTAGTCTTTGTTTTTTTTCTCTTTTGTTTCTTATTTTTATTTTTTATTGTTTTGTTTTTTGGTATGGGTTTCTCCAGGTTAACCTTTCTGGTTGGAAAGAAAGTTGCTGTATAGTGCAAGGAGTCATAAAACAGAGATCCCAATTCCTCTCTCTCTGAGGTGGTGGGATCAAAGGTGACATTTTTGTTATCCAGCAATGTACCTTAGATTCTGGCTGGCACCTGTGCTGGCATGTTCTGAGATCCACCAGCTGCATCCTCCCTGGTTCTAGAATTGTAGGTTGGGGCCTCATTGCCCAGAAATACCTTTGCATGCTGTTTTTCAAATCGTCTGTGTAATGCTTCCAGGACTTTTACCCATCATGTTTTGAGAAGCTATTTGGCTTTTCTTACTCATTATTAAAAGTCAATATATTTCATATATATTGTTTTGTTTTATATGTATTATTACCTTGAAGGTCTTCATGATTTGTCTGTTAATAGTTCCTGCCTATGTAAGTTGAGTTCTCCTTGACACTTCTCAGGTATTCTGTTTAGTCCCTCTCCTATAGGATCCTAGAACTGTGCTTGTGTTTTGGGGAAAAAGAAATCATAGCTTTTTTGTCCTTCCCCATCATGGTGACTTAAGTCATTGCATGTGAGTATTGGTTGTCTATAGATGATGGAGGACTTGCTCCCTTTGATTCATAGTAAGAATGTGTACAGATCTGCATGAATTATTAGACTAAACATGACACCCATAGAAATAGAATATCATTGCACCAAAAACCCAGTCCTACTGCAAGTGGAAAACTCCTGGGGCAGATGTGTTCAGTCAGGATATGGGGCTTTGTGAACTCATTATAGAGGTAGCAATGTAATAGGTATTTCATGGTCCTCTGTGATAAAATGTGTGACTGTGTGAATCAGTTGTGTGGGTTATGAAAGATAGGAATTGTACAGGTTATTAGACTCATCATGTGGGTTATAGATATGTAGTATATGGAGAGCTCATCATATCAGGCTCAGTAAACACATATGCACATTACTAGTGTCTATCCATTGATTTACATTTCTTTGACAGTGGCAGTATCTTCGAGTTGTTCTTCTACTGGTACTGAGTTCCTATGTCTGTGGTTTGTGAATGTCACAGGAGGTTGGCCCATTAGTTTTAGTCCTTTCTTCTTTCCTAATCATCTTTTGCCATTCCAGTCATGTTGTATAGAATTATGCTACGGATGTTGTAATTAAAGATAAGTGCTGCTGGAGGTAATGAAATATGGAACAGGATTTAATTAGTGGGGCCTTTGTAAGGGAATTCAATCATAAACAGGCGAATGAAAAGGGGAATGCTGGTCACCTGAGGCAGGACATACTTGGGAGAGGAGAGTGAATGAAAGTAGAGGGAGAAGAACACACACACACACACACACACACACACACACACACACACACACACACACATTGAGAGAGACACAGAGAGAGAGAGAATTGGGGAATAACAGGGATAGAGAGAGGAGTATGGGATGTGTGCAGGGCCATTTTCAAAGGGAACACAATGATTATGCATAGGTGGTTTTCTTAGTGGCTGCACTGATGACTTATCCTGTCAGAACCCCTAAGGCAGGCCAGTATAGATGCCTGAATGCTAACAAGTGATGCCTGCTTACTTCCCTAGTTTTGATTTCTTATTCTTAATCATTCTTACTTTTTTTCTTTATTCACCATACGAACTGCTATTTGTGTTTTCCTGTCTTCCTTGGAACAGCTTCCTACTGCTTGATAGGTGAATGGTGTTTGTCAGTGTTTTCTTTTTTCTTAAAAAATGGGAGTCCCTCTTACCTAAACCACATGACTGGTAAAGTTTGTAAGTGAATATACTGTGCAAACAGTCTACCCCTTGAAAATTGAAGCACATACCTTATTTGTGTTACTGAGAATACTCAAAATGTTTCCAGTAAAGCCAGGGCTTAAGAAATAGAGAAGGCCGTGCAAACACATAGGATTTTGCAGGACTCTAACAAAATGGTCAGGAGACCCAGGGAATAGCTCAGTTGGTTTTATTGTGGAGAAGGAGTGCCTCTGGAGTGTGAGACCCTTCATAGCTACTCGAGCAACTTGAAAACCATTTCCATTCACTTGACCTTGGGAGCAGGTATCTTTAGGATTCTCAGGTTAGGTTGTAAATTCCTGGGCTTAAGCCATGTTCCCTTATGGGTCTTCCTAATTACTGTAATCTTTGACTGGGTCTTTTGATATTACCAGTTTTAAGGTTTCCTTTTGTGTTGTGGAACTGAGTAAAAGAGAGCTCAGTCATGTTTTCTAAGTCTCAAGGTCAGCTGAGAGACCTTTTTCTCAGACTTGCGTCAAATACTACTACAGAGAAGTTGTTTAGTGATTGTATTCATTTACACCAACTATTTTATGCCTTTTATGACATA